>CAUYRH010094291.1:0-48775 GCA_963574655.1 Perodicticus potto
GGTCACCCTTGCATTCTGGACAGGGGCCAGGTGGCTTGCCCAGCCAGTGGTATTGCTGGGGGCAGTCTTCTCTGGAGTGGCCAGTCTGACGACATTGGAAGCACTTGTTTTTCGCTCCTCTGGTTTCCCTCTGCCCCTGAATTAACCTTTATTTCAACTGAACAATGTTAAGTGGCCAATGGCATGGTATATAAATAAGCTGCCAGTGGGGCTGGAGAAAACACCATGAGCCTCATGATGAAACCCCTTCTAATGACATTTCCCTTCTGAACGTGGCCTGCCAAAAAGTTGTTATGCAGTCAAACGTATATAGCCAAATGGGGGTTTGACCTCCCGAACACACACCAGTGGTATAAAAATCATGCATAGAGCTAATATCTCTCTTCTACTAAGGTTCCTAGACTTTGTTAGTAACCTCACTATTGAGCAAGTAAAAGTATATCTTGTCCAAGGAAGTGTTCACTGAATTATGAATATCATATTATAAATTCTAGATTACCTTAGTAATTCATACACATTAGGATTTCCCCCAAACTATTCAAAATCAATCATGAATCACAAAATATTTCCTCCAACGCCAAGCCCATCCTTCAAAAAAGATGCAAACAGAATTGTGTGCAACACTGATGCTGATTATTGGAACATTTTCTGATCATTGAGACTATTGTTGAGCATCAGGTTTAGGTCCTGAAGTAAGTTGAACACAAAGCTTAAAGATGAACAAATGTACATTAAGGCAAGTGTTTGTATTTTTAGTTAATATATTAGAAAAGTATACCAAAGGAAATTCACATTATTTAATTGTATGAGTTTGAATTTTTGCTTTCTCATATATACAAATATAGACACACACAAACTCAGAGGAACGCATGCCTTGCATTCGGGTGAATGGGCTAACGTTGTGTATTTAATGATTAAATCCAGGGGCTAAGCTTAACTTGGTCAGAGAAGAATTTAAGAAGCAAATCGTATAGGGTCTCCACTTACTCCTATCAGACTTCCTTTTCTGAGGTTGCCTTTTGATGTTCAGGATCAACATTAACAGACATATTTCCTATCAAGTAGAGGAAATCTATTTTAGTTCTATTTTTTAGCAGCAAAACAGTCCATATTTTCTTTGTAATTTATCTTTGGTATCAGTTTTCTCTATGATGCCCTTTTGAAGTACATTTAAATCTTCCTTGAAACGCAGTGAGTACTCTTCTAGAGAACTGTCTGACTTTACTGTAGATCCTTAGATTGGTAATGCATAGCTTTAGTAGTACATCTCAACATATTACTTGTTTTTGCCACTGAAGCTTGATGTTGCAAGGAGATGTTGGAAGTTTGCTTTGTAAGATAACTTCCTAGACTAGTGAAGTTTCTGCTAAGGACTCATGTGTCTTCTGACTGTAGTAAGTGACATACACTTTAAATTGTTTTCATTTGATTATATTAGGAAATAGCATGAGATGATTCCAGGTTCCCAAACTTCTATATACTTAATGCATTAAGAAAAAAGAAAAGTGTGGTTACTAAGTAGAGGCTCAGGATGAAATAGGAAACAAACTAGTGAAAGGATCAATGTGTGGTATTAGTGGTGGTGGTAGCAGGGTAGATCGACTGTGTTGCCCAAGAATGCCTCATAATTGAAAGCAAAACCACGAATAAGTTTACAGGAACCATAGCTTGGATAATGCCCTCGCTACTTCTCTATTCTTTGCTAATGATGTTCATAACAAATCCAGAAAAGGAGATGTTGCTTTTCTTGGACAGCCAATCCATCTTTGCTTTGAGAGTGCCAGACAGGTGCCCAGTATGGTGGAGCTCACAGGATTCTGCTGCGGCAAGGATGACATCACTTGGTGACCTCCTTCCAAATAATCCATTAGGTGACATGTCCTACAGATCTCATCTTCCATAAACAGGGGTGGTTTTAAAGGTAATAAAAAAAACAACTGTGGGGTAAATGCAGCATCTTAATTGACAAGTGCTTTGACCGCTAAGTCATTTTAAAATCTCAGGATGATGTATTTCTATGTGTGTGCTGTGCTGTCTGTGCTACAGTCTTGGAAATGGTTCCTTTCATTCCCAGATCCAAGTCATTATTGTGAATAATTAAAAAGCAGGGCTCTACCCTACTGGTAACATCTTTCCATATTGAAACAGTCCCCCTTACCGGAACTGTTGTGGTCATGACCGTCCCTTCATCCAATTTTCAGGCTCCTTTGCCAGCTCTCTGCTCCCTGTATTTTCAGCCCTCACTTTTCCTTATTGAAATGTTTCCTGAAAAGGTAAATGTAATATTAAATGTGCATGCAGTTCCTCACCATGTTTCTCCTTTGTGCCCTTTATGTATTTTGACTCGTCTTTTGTGTCACTGGGAACAATGATATTCCCAGCTTACACAGACCTTCTTTTCTAGCAAAACCGAATATCCAAAGCACCAGCTAGTGTCTTGCCCTAAGCGCTCTCTCCCCTGTCTATCAGAGCACAAGCTTAGTCCTGGACTTTTCTTTTTTCATCTTGCTTGGAAATTCTATGCCACCCATTATCGGTATAATTTCTAGAAAATATCCCATAAACATTTGCTGAACTTAAAAAAGAAAATTATTTTTCTTTCATCAAAATACAAGCATTTTCATTATGCTAAATGAAATAAGCCAGCCACAGAAAAGTACTACATAATCTCACTTATGTGGTATATGTGGAATCTTAAAAAGAAAAAAAAAGAGTAGAAACAAAAAATAGAACAGTAACCCTAGGGCGGGGCTGGGTTAGGGAGTGGTGAGACGGAGGGCAGAAGTGTACAAACTTGCAGTTATGTAGGATGAGCAACTCTGGAGATCTAAGGTAAAGCATGAGAACTGTAGTTAATAATATCACATGGTATACTGGAAATTTGTTCAGAGAGTAGATTTTAGGTGCTCTTACCATACACACACAAAAAGGTAATTATGTGAGATGATGAATATGCTAATTTGCTTGACTGTAGCAATCCTTTCACCATGTATATGTATATCAAAACATCGTGTCGTACATCTTAAATATATACAATAAAAAAACTCTCCAAAAATATACACGTAAGTTCCCTGGGGAGAGGGACTGTGCCTTACTGCATCTTGCAAAGTACATATGGTATAAGATATTTTAAAAATGTAACTTTTGATTTGCAGATTGGTTTGATAAACTATTTTTAGAAAGGTCAGATTTCAGATTTGTGCAAACTCTTGCAAGTCCTCTGTTGCCAATAGTAGATTCTCAAAAGGACTCAGATATTTTTCCATAGGTCTTGCTCTGTGTGTCTTATGGGGAAAAAAGGCATTTGTCCAGTCTGCTTCATGGTAGGAATAACTGAAAGGGCAATAGTGTGGCACTTGTTAGTTTTTAAAAAATGGAAGGAAGGGGAGGCTTTTAATTGTAGGAGAATTTAATTAGATTTAGGCTAATTAAATTCATTTTTTTATATTAACATGTTCACAAATATTATTGCATCTTGTTAGATTTCATTCTTCTAGCCTTACTGAACAATATTCAGTAGTAGTTTCAGATTACAATAAGTTCATTATGAAGATAAGGTGGAATTAGTGTAGGAAGCTCAGCTGGTTGAAGGGGTCTGTACTTTAATTACTGCAGAGGGTGTGCATATTAATTACAACACAAGTGATATTTACTGTACCTCAGGAACATATGACAGGGTAAAGATACTGACAGCACCAGCTAATAAACTCAGTATGATAATGAGGAGAAAAGACCATAAAAATAGAAGGAAATAAAATTATTCATAAAGTATATTGATCCCAAAGTAAAGACATTAAGCTCTGATGAAGGGCAACAAAAGGGAAGCTCCTCACTTTATCAAACAAATAACCAAAGTAGAGAAATGTTAGCAGGGAGACAGATTGTCATTATACTGGTCACATGATCACACTCCAGAGAGTACACAGGAGCCATAAAATGGGAGATTTTTATTAAATCAGCAGAAAGTCATACTGTCACCTGCAGGAACTGAGGTCGCAGTGGCTAAGGACGGCTCCTTAGAGTGGAAACATTGGATATGCTGCAGTGTGAACTGGAAGGAACCACATGCATACAAAATTTGGTCTAAGAGCTACTGTCCCCTCTGGAAAAGCAAGGGCCCCCTAGGAAACTGTGAGAATTACTCTCAGTAGCAACCCGGAGGCCATCACCCACTGTTCTCTGTAGTTTGAGACCTTCAGCTATGATTTTGAGATGGACAAAGTGTACAAGGAGGGATTGGCTGGATAATTTTTCCTAGGAAATGCTCAATTATGCCCTGGTCTTATCTAAATTCATATGGCTCTAAGAAAAGTTCAAACTTTGGCTGTAATGATTAAATGTGAGGTTTTGTTTTGTTTTTACATAGGCCTTCCCAAGGGATGGTAATTTTTTACAATTATGTAGTCAACTACCTGACATTTATAAATAACCTCATTTTAGGGGCAAAACAGCTAAATTGCTAAATTTTATTTTACATCAGATGGTATAGTCATGTTTTTTGCTAAATACTTGTTATTTGGGGGATTTATTAGCCAAAATCTGCCATAAATTGTGCTCATAGTTGACTTATCATGGATAGAAAACAAAATAGTTACCTATTTATTTGAACACATGAGAATAGTAACATTGACCAAACTCTTGGAATTATTTAGTTCTATGAGGAACTTATTTTTTGTGGGGATATGTACAAATACTTATTTTAATATATAGTGCATTTATATGATAAATACCTGTATGTAAGAACTTAAATCTTTATATATTAAATATAATAGAAAATGCAGTTCTGGTTAAACACCTGGAGAGAATAATAGTGAACATAGAAAAAATGGAGAAAAGAGCAGACCCAGGACACTGAATCATCTAGGCAGAATCTTGGTTCCATTATTAGAGTTGTTTGGAGACCGAAAACAAAAGTGGAGATTCTTCATTTTGGTTGAACTCTACAAAATCGTGAATTGAAAGGATTAGGCATCCAATTACAGAATAGAAGGATAGAACAAAATCCTCACTTTGCAACTTGAACAAGACGAATAAAAGGAAGAAATAACCAATTCCCTCAGACAAGTTTTAATTTGTGTATCCAGCAGCAGAGAGAAGATAACCCAGGACACAGTCAAAATAAAGGATGTCTTGGCTCATTTCCTATTTCTCACTTTTCAGGGCCTTACTCAATCTGTTCCTAATATTCCAATGTGTTCATGCTAGCTTTTCTGTCTTTTTTTGGTGGGGTCGAGAGGTTATTCACTCACATTAAGGTGAAACATATCCAGGAATATTTTTATTTGAAGAAACCAATGCTTCATGTAAGTTCACAGGTTATAGTTTGACTATCAGTGAAGTAGTTACACACGTCCAAACCAAAGGAGCTCCTGGAATTAAGTATTTCAAATAGTTATAAACATGCCCCATATAAGAGGCCAGGCATAGGTTTAGCATGAGTTAAACAGTGGTGACACAAGTTTCATAATTTTTGTTACATACCATGTCATTTTCACTAATAGATGTGTGATATTACAATGTTAAGACAGCGAGCCTGCGGAACTTTACAGTACTTGGAACGTGGTGCGTAAGTAAGTGTTCAGTAAATATCTACTGACTGGGATGAACAAACAAGTGATTGGATGATTACATGGATTCACTTCAGGTGGCGTTTTATCAGTCCTTGAAAATGCTTAGAAGTTACTCTGCTGAATTATTGCCTTAAAAAAGAAAATTCCTGATGGTACTACTGTCACACACAGTGAACTGGGTTCTGTCTAAAATACTGGTGCTTGGCTTTTGTGCTTGCATTAGCCATCAAGGTAAAAACATGGAAAAGAAATAAGTGTCACTGTCATCATCTGAGATATAAATGCTGGCCAGACTGGATTATCACCTTCGAGGGGCTAGGCCCTTTGGCCACTTTTGAATGTCAAAGACATAGGTGATAATGGGAAGCACCTGTGTTGAAATCTGGGCCATGAAGCTGTCTGCAGTTTGCCCTTTGGGAGTTTCAAACAATTTTATGATAAATGCAACTAGCTTTAACAGACTTAAACTATCAAGATGTTGATGTATTTTTTTTTGGTCCAGAATATCCTGACATTTGATAACAAAAGAATAGTTTAGGGGCATACCAATTATATGTATGTACAAGATCCTCAGAAACAGGTGGGAAATTCTAAGTCTATGACACTATCAACTAGGATTTAGGCAGATTACTTATCAGTACTGAAGAACTGGAACCTTTGGCAAAATAGGGCTATATTTATTTTAAATTATGCTGAATATAATTCCGATCTTCTATTAGAACTTTATGGGTTTCTGAAGTGGGTTTACTTCTGTGAGCATTTTTAGTTTTTCCTCTTATTATTTTTCCTGGTCCCTCTGAGTTCCTGTTCCCCGTGTGCCATCTGATCCGTCCTTAGCTTCTTCCTCTTCCTGTGTACAGTGCTTCAGTGACCTACTATTCATCCTATTCAACCTAGTTCATTGATCACTATTGTTATTCATCCTCCTATCTAACTGGGTTCTGATACTTATTTCTGCAAATGATGCTTTATCTTTTCCATGTTTTTGCCTTGATGGCTAATTTTTGAACTTCACATTCTGGAGCTGCTCTTCCCTTTTCCAGCAGAGGAGGAGTTGGGTTTATTGAGAAACTCGTTTAGGGACATCTATCAAAATGTCTAAGAAAGGAGGATAGTCCTTAGCTTCCCCAATTTATCTCTTCTGTGAATACTGGAGAAACACAGAATTTTTTTTTTTTTTCTGAGACAGAGTCTCACTACGTTGCCCTAGGTAGAGTACTGTGTACTACATTGCCCGAGGTAGAGTACGTTACAGCTCACAGCAACCTCCAACTCTTGGGCTCGAGCGATTCTCTTGCCTCAGACTCCCATGTAGCTGGGACTACACGTGCCTGCCACCACGCCTGGCTACTTTTCCCTTGCAGTTGTCATTGTTGCTTATGTGGCCTCGGGCTGGGTTTGAACCCTCCAGCCTTGGCGTATGTGGCCAGCGCCATAACCACTGTGCTATGGGCACCAAGCTGAAACAGAATTTTTGATGCAAATATTAAATAGACATGAATTCTAATGCTCAAATGTGTTTGTAGAAAGCAGAGAATCTAGGAAGCAAAATAATGGTGAGATACAATGGGTTGCATCACTTAAAGATTGTTGTAATAACCTACATCATGAAATTAAGAAAATCAGTATTTTAAATTTAGGATAAATGTAAGAGCAATCTTATACTGGTTGAAATTAAATATTTAAGTTTAAATAAAAATGTGACCTTTAAAATACGTGTATTACCTGTGAAATATGCTTTGTAATCTGCACAGATACAGAAGCCATAACATCCTTATGCTTCAACTGCACAGAGAATCTTGCTACTTTTCATTGCAGTGAAACAAAAATAATGGGAAGTCCCAAAGTATTTGAATCTTGGTTTAATTCAGGATTTGATTTCTCTAAGCACTTCAAATTTTGAGTAATTTTATAGATTAATGTTGTGGAAGTTTAAGTTTTAGTTATAAACCAATTAATGTTTGTGTATGTTGATAATTCACAAAAAGTATTTCCTGGAAGTCTGGGGAAGTATCATTGGATAGATAATTATAAAGCACAGCATTCTGATCAATAAATGAGATGGACACGATTGTGGTTGACAACTCTGTTTCTTGGGCCTTGTAAACCTTCAGAAATCCCTTTTCACTGTTTTTGTTTTCCCCAGGATCATATTGTATATTCCTTTGGCACAAAGTAAGAGTCATCATTAAGGTTTTCTTTAATTCTTAGGTTTTACTGTTCCAAGGAATGTATTAGAATAATAATTCGTTGAGGAATAGTGCTTCATCGAATAGCATATTAATTAGCAACAAAAGAACCGAAAAGGCAACCTATAATGGAGAATCAGCGAATCTCTTAGAAACTGCCGTGTTGATCAGCACTATCATTAGGAACCATTGAGAAGAGTGAAGGTGCTGTGCTTGTTACCTAACAGTAACAAACACCAAAGCAAAAAAAATGTTTGATTTCATTTGGAAAGGATCATTTTTCGCTACCTTTTCTGAAACAATCCCACCCTCCGTTCCCTCGTTCCCGTTACAATTACTCATTACCTACTGCTGCCTGGGATTCGTTGGCAGTCTGTAGGTGCAATCTGTTGCTCTGTGACAGATCGATTCTTCCAGCCCACAGATTCACTCCTGAATTCAGCCAAAATGAACATATATATGTATAAAAAAAGTATATGTATACAATATGTATATACATGAAAGGAAGAAGCTCAAGTTACATTGTTCTGGCTAATGTGGCAAATCATTCTTTCAAAAGGCGACTATTAATGAACCCGGCACAGCACGTATGTAAAATGTGTGAACAACAGTGTGACCTCCAGCGTGGAACAGGAGCGTAGTCCACATGTGTACACCGTGGAATCTGGGGTATCTTTGTTGAATATTGTCACTTTTACAGGAGACAATTTTAATGCAATATTTTAGTTAGAGAAGAGTAGTTGCTGCCGAGCCTACTGAAGAGAATTTGAGGAAGCCCTGTTGTTTATACCCACACACATATAGAAGTATACACACACCACTAGTTTAAATAATTCCAGTAAGATTCACATTGCTCGGGTTTTTCAGCAAAAGAAATTATAGTTTAGTTGCAATCAATTTAACAGTCAGAGCTTTGGTGTAGCAAAATATGTGCTTCGTAGCCCTTCAAAATTTACGCAGTTTGTACATATAGATATATGCTGTATATATTTTGAAGTGATACGTATGTTGAAATTTTTTCCTCACTTAAAACCATGCTGCATAATTGATTGGAAGAGTTACTCTCATCACAGTCTATTTTTGCAGCAAAGCAGAGGCTATTTGAGATGCTTGTGAGTTTTTTTTTTTCCCTTAAATGCTTTACTTTATTGCAAGGAAAGGAAAAACTAGTCATTATAGAGCAAGACACTATTCATCTTTGTTTTGTTCTGAACAATGCTGAATTAAGTAACATTACTTCATGGCAAGATAAATATGTAAAATACATTTTCTCTATTAGCTTTTGGTATCACTGTTGTCGGACTCAATGAGACCCTCTTCAGTGAAATACACACATACATACATATACAAACACACAATCGCATACTCATTGATATTTAAAAATATATATAGTCCCTTGAATTTGCTATCTTATAAACCTAAGGAACAGCTTGTGTCTCAATATTTCTATAGAATAGGGTCACCTTAATGTAAGGCTTGGATCACTAGAGTTGCCCAGATTAAGAAAACTCTGGGGCTATTGCAAATATCCTTGAGCCAAAAGGCAGATGTTTCACTGTATGTTATGCATTGGTGGAACACACTCAATCTGTCAGCGTGCATTTTCTCGAAGTATAAACTATCTGTTTTAGTTCTGTTTCCATTTTAAGTTTTTAAATGGGGCCCGCTTGTTTGGCTCCAGGAAAACTATCAACTTTCTCAGTCTAAAAATAAAACAACGTAGTCTTTCATGAGAAATTAATTACTTGAGAAATATTTAAAATTTTTTTTCAAGCACAACTTGGAAGGAGGTGGTAGGTATTATGGTCATCAGAGAGATTATAAATACATATATAACAGCTGAAGCAGAATTGAAACAATATACCAATGTACAAAAGCTGGAGCTGGAGCTGGTAAATAGCACAAGTAGGATTAAGTTGTAGGATGCTTTCATTTTTAGTCGAATTATGAAATCTTTTGATAAAGAAAAGGAAACATTATTAAACTTAACTATCATAGAAATTGAGTAAAAATGTTAGTCCAACTATCCAAGAGATATAGAAATTGTTATCTCTATTATACTTTGTTTTGCATTATTATTGCCTTAGTAATCCTTTAGGATAATCTTTTTCTAAAATTATAAGAATTTCATGTTTTTACAATAAAATGTTTTTTAAAATGTAGTTTTTACAGAGTTCAGGCTAGAAAATTACTTAACTGAGTACACTAATTCACTGAAACATTACCACAGATTAAAGTCTACTTTTAACATGCTGTCATTGTACATGGACTCAGAAGACTTTATCCAATTATTTGGATTTTACTAGATCTGAATAAATAACAGGAACACACAAGGAAGTTAATTCAAACATATTCCTTTGTTCTGGTAAATTACTACATATGCTTCTAGCTCCCCTCATATCTGAGTTTCTATAAAAAAGATTTTTTTTTTTTGCCCTTCCAGTGTGTTTTATCCACCATTTAAAAACACATTTGAAATATATTGCAATTGCGTGAGAAGTGACATAAATACATTTGGTGATTAATATTTATTTGATCAACTGTGAGTGCAACAATATGACTTCTAATTTGAAACCACACACGCTTCCTTTTTAGCAATCCTGCCTTTCAAAGCCTTTCATTTGCTACATCACAGGCTGATCTTGGAAAGAGAACCTGTCAGATGAACTTCTCCCTACTCTTTTTCCAAGTTGAACTGTTGGAATAGGGGAGTGAGAGTTTAAGTCTTATTTCCAGGTGTACCATATTGAATCTTGTAAAAAGAGTAAAACGTGTGAGGCAATGGGGACTGTCTTGAACTCTGGGCCTGTGAGCGATTCCTGAGGCATTGGCCCATTTAAACAGGTTGTAGGGTGCACGTATTTGAAGGCCTGTATGTCCATTATCTGTAATCTATAAATACATCCATGCACACACTCTGTAAATGGCAGGGTGGATGTCGAGATGACATCTCCCAATGTAAAATAAAGAGCCTGTCCTTTTTTTGTATTATTATTCTCATTGTTTTATTTTTATCCCCTGTGCTAGTGGTGTCCTTTGTGGCACTTCAGCTATGATGAGATGGGCGGGTGAGCAGCTTCCTCCAGAATTGACGCCAGCTGGTTTGGAAGACTGGCAAAACCTCAACTCTCCCTCTATCCACCACGTTAGAGATTGACTTTATTATCTGCTGTAGCTCCATGCCATGCCCAGTTTCCAAAGGCCCAGAATGCAGCATGTAACACAGCCCTATTCACCATTGCACTTATTTTGATTCAGTCACAACTTCAGGAATTGCCTTTTAACAACAACTACAAAAAAAAAAAAAAAAAGCGAGGGTCATCCACTTCTAATGCTGGAAACCCTGTGATAATCTGTTCCATGCATTCAAATGAAAATATGACTTCTTGGCAGAGAATAGCATTATAATGTAAAATCCCATATGCTGTTATACAGTATGTTGCAATCTGTTTTACGGCTGCCTCTATTCTAACGAGTGAATACTGCCAATAAAGCAATTGAAGATAACACTAATTGCTTATTTCTGTGATCCATAATTTTTATGGCTGCCTTATAGCTCTTTAGTCAAATAGATGCTTTTTGGCCTTTAAGATCTAGAACTCATGTACTGTAGCAATTGAAACTGGAAATGCACATGCTGGCCTGAGAGGCTTTCCTGTACTTGATGAATAGGTAGCAGCAGAAAAATAATTGAGAGATGTGAAAGAAAAGAGAAGTCTTGAATCAGTTCTAACAGGTAAACCTTAGATTTTATCCATATTTAGGTAACTTTAAATTAATATGTAAATATATGGCTGTGTGTGAAACAAAATTAGGCTTCATGGTCTTCTTTGGCTTTCATGCATTTGGGGGTCTCTTGAGCACCAAGGTGACCCCGGGAATCATCATGGTGTGTGGGCACAGCTAGTTGAGACAAGGATCGTGCCTGGGCTTTGCCCATATTGGCAATGTGACCATGGATCTTGAGCTGGTGAGTCAACATTTCTGAGTTTAGGCTCCTCTCTGAAATGCTGGTCTGACTAAATGGGTGTGATAACACTTTGCTGAATGTAAAGTGCTGTAAAAAATGTTAGTGATTGCCCGGGGGTCTGGGCTTGATCCCTGTCTAGGGCCATCATGGTAGGTTTTCTCATGGATAACGTTATACAAACACGAGATTATACAGTAAGTGTGCAGGAATGTATCCAGCCAGTCCTTTACTACTCAGCATGTGGCCTACGGACCAGTTTGCGTTAACATTTCCTAGAGTGTGTTAAAAATGCAGAATCTGAGGCTCCAGCCTGGACCCACTAATCAGAATCTTCCTTTGATCAAAATCCCATACTGATTAGTATGCCCATAAAAGACTGAGAAGCTCTGATCTAGTCTAACTTATCTCATAGACAAGAAAGTTGAGATTCAGGAAGGCAAAGTGATTTACAAGAGGCTACTTGGTTTGAAGCCAGGGTAAAAATCTGGGTCTTTTGACCCTAAGTCCACCAGGGATGTCCAAATCACCGCCGATGGGCCGTGTGTGGATTATGTGAAGACTTTTTTGCTTATTCATGGGGGTGGATATCACAAAAATTATGCATGGACCTTATTTGTGCTCATCAGCTTTTGTTGGTGTTTGTATATGTAATGTGTGGCCCAAGACAATACTTTTTCTTCTAATATGGAACAGAGAAGCCAAAAGTTTGGACACCCCTGATAATTGTCTCCACTACAAAATATGGAAGATTTCATTTCATCATGTGACAGATTTCATATTAACTACCCAGGCTTAAAAGTGGGTAATATGTATAGTTTAAAATAGTGTAGAAAAGAAAAGTCATATGTTTCTGCTTTGTTTGGTTAAATAATGAAAAATAAAAATCAAAGCAAATCATAGGTTGCCTTGCTGAGCTTAAATTACATACAAAAGGTGCCTAAAATACCCATAGATTTTTATTCATGAAGTTCAGTAGATACATTGTTAAATTCTCAGATTAAAGAATTTAAGATATATACTCTTAAATTTAGACAAATGCATGTGCAGTGATCACAAGGAACTAGTGTTCAGTTAGCTAGTATCATCTCCTTGGTAGGAAAAAGAAATAATGCTATGTAAAATAAGCATATTTCTCCTATTCCAGTAGGAATATATAAAGCATTGTGTGCAAGGGGAAGAGCCAGAGGATCTTACAAGCCACAGCTTAAAAATGCTCACAATTCCCAGATGGGATATAGACACTAGGTAAGCAGTTTTGAGAAATGCCACTGATTAGCTTCATTGTTATACATACGCAAACATATTTGGACATTCCGGTCATAGTTCTTACATTTATTAAGAGTTTAACACCGTGAGTCATATACACTTTATTTCATTTATACTTCACCAAAATTCTGTGGGGTACTATTATTATCCTCGTTTTATAAATGAAATGAGGAAACTGAAGTTGTCAAAAAGAACTTGCACAAGGACACACAGCCAGCAAAGTAAAAGAGAGGGAGAAACTCCATGAGGATTTTCAGTGTACCTTCCAAAGTAATGTGTGACTTGGGAGTAAGCCTTGATTCCTTAAGTCGTGGTTTAACTAGATCTCTTCTCTGGATGTGAACCTCTTCCATGACTCCCTATAGTTGTGTGAACATGGTGGTAACCTTTTCTTTTTGTTTTTGTTTTTTTTGTAGCAAGTGCGCAGAGCTGGGAACCTGATGATGCCCCCATTCTAAGGAGTCAGTGTCTGGAGAGTCTGTAGCCTGGGAAGGACCCTTAAACTATTCTGCTCTTCTCCTCGGTCAGACACTCTTCTCCAAAGATGCCGAGGCTTGGTACTTGGTTCTACACTCTAACTCTCTAGTGCTGAGATGGGCAGCAAATGAATGTTGCAGTAAAAAATGTCAACATTCTTGAGAATATTCTTAAAGAAATCAGCTGCAGAGGGTTTAGCAGAGAAGTAAGCATTGAAGGTGAGGAGGGGAGACAGAGTTACCCTCAATGGCTCTAGGTACATCTGTGGGAGCTTTAGGAAGCTTTGTGAAGACCCAGAGCTGAAGAGAAATGCTAGGGAAATAAGGAGCAAGGAGGAGAAGCTGGACTAGGAACTGCAGAGACAGTCTAAGTAAAATCATACTCAATAAGAAAGTGGTAAATGATTGCTTTGGAAAAAGAAAATACAAACAATTAAACATATAGTGTTCAGGTCCGTTTTACATGACACATCCTGCTCCTTGCTAATGGTCTATCTGTGGACTGTCTACAGCTGTGCCTTGCCAAATGTTAACTATCAGTAAATGCTAAAACCTCATTATAAAAGGGATAGAATTGGATAATATGGAATATTGCCACCTGCTGTAACCTATAGCATTCAAGTAACTACTTGTTATAAGAAACAAACTCTGATTACTTAATTCTAACACTTTCTCACACCTCAGAGAAAAAATAGACAGCAATTTTCCTTGGACTTGTTTTTCTGCATGTTAAATGACTGGATTCTACATTATTTTAGAGTTCCAGCATTGACTACTTAATTTTTTAAGTAACCGTATCTTTTCTAAAGTTTCTTTTCCCTAAAGAGATAAATTTTAACACCTCCAGCCCCCCAAATGATGTTATTTAGATATACTACAGTATTTATGATACTTCCCTATGTTCTTAATGAGATTTTTCAGAAAAAATGAAAAGTAAATCATCTCTTGGATAAAAAAACAAGGCAACTTACCCCAAAACCGTTTTCTTGGAAGAAACCTCATGCAATGTACACCCTATCAAGATTATAGAAACAGGGTGGCGCCTGTGGCTCAGGGAGTGGGGCGCCAACCCCATATGCCGAGGGTGACAGGGTCAAGCCTGGCCTGAGCCAAACTGCAACAATAGCTAACTAAATAAATAAATAATTTTTAAAAAGATTATAGAAACAATTATTCAATATTCTTTTTCTTTCAATCCAGGTATAATTTCTGAAACCTTTCGGGTTTACTTCAGAAATGGGACTCTAGCATTGCCTTCTTGTTGGGCTCTGATCAGCTTGATTTTTTAGGTACTCTAAGAGCTTTTATTTCACCCTTTTGTGAAATTTCCTAAAACTGTTCTTTCTGTTATAATTTAGCACACTAAGAAGTAGATAAGAGATATAATGTGGTATTATTTTATTACTACATAAAACTTCACTGTCAGAATGGAAAATACAGAAAAGGCTCAGCACACAGATGGCTGAAAAGTTAAAGCTGAGTAAATGATCAGAGAGAAGGAGAGAGAGAGAAACAGAATCGTATTGAGTCTATGTTTCTCTGTATTATTTTGTATGCACATCTTTGAATTTGAAATTCAAATAAGGCTTCTATATACATATACATACACACACACGCACACAATTGAAAACAATTTTTCGATAAACAAGTAGGCCACATATCCAAACAAGAGAATGCTGTTCTGCTCTCTTATTCCATTTAGTCACAGAAGTCCTTGTGTCACCTTATGTTATAGGAACAGAATTATAGAGATTAATAGGAACAAGGTTAACCCTTTTTAACTTACCATCACATAGTGTTTTCAGCTTATATGCCGGGAGGATTCTGGGCAGTGCAGGGTGGGGGTAGATCCAAGGGGGTGCAGAGGGAAGAATAATAGAAACCTTTTTAATATATTGACGTGAAATGAGAAGTAATTCAGAAATGCAATTTAGTGATGACCTCTCCTCTGGGTGGGTATGAAAAACAGCCTTGTTTTCTTTTATAAAGAAATGCTGGCATGCTTGACTTTACTGAATCAAGAGAATTGTTTGGCAAATAACAGTGATGGTGTGTGTCCTTGTCAGAACACCTGCTGTATTCTCCCAGCAAACGCCGGGGCCACGGCGTCTCTCCTCTAATGACACCTCATCAATCCGCTCCTATCAATGTCCCAGCCATGGAGGTGACTTCGAGTGCTCAGAAGCCTTAGAAAATGTCAACGTTTTGGGAGAAAAGGTCAGTCACAGCTTCCCCCCCACCTCCCCTGCCAAGCCACCATGGGCCTGGCGTTCATTATCCTAATTAAATCCAGCAGCTGAACATCTTCTTATCTGTAGGGGAGGAGAGCAGGGGCATGATGCAATAGGATTGATTTGCATATCCAAAGTTAATTAGTGCGGAGGAGCAGGTGTACAGTAATAATAATTATCACACATGACAATCACCTGTGACCACTTCCCCGCGCCCCTTCCGGGATTCAGCACAGTGATTACTGGCTGGTTTTTTCCTTGCTTGATACCCATCCTGAGCTGTTTATGTCCTTGTGCCTCTCTTCACAAACCTGCTGTGAGTAGCTCGTCTGTTCCTTCCAGGCGCTGTGTTTTTCTCTAAAGGTATATTTCCCCCTGTTTCATTTGGAGGGAGAGAGAGACTATTGTAAGGCAGCTATTTTCAATTTTGTTTGCTGAAGTTGTCACATTCTGGTGGAGCCTGGGTATTTATTTTTAGATTACATGTAAGTGGATAAAGAAAAAAATGCTTAGGATCATAATTTGAAAATCCCACTTTGCATCATTTGAAGATTCTATCTTGAGCATATGCTGGGAAATCAGTCTGATCCAAAATAAACTTATTAGGTAGCAGACAGGACACATGAAACCAAGTGACAATTTGATGTCACGAGATCATCCATGCCAGTTTGAAGAGGGCAGAGGGGGCCGAATTCTCAGCCCTAAGTGCTCCCGGTCTGTGGACAGTGTAGGAGAACACTGTTCAATGAGCATCTCTTGCTTGGTGATGCTCCTTGGACCCAAACCTGAAGAAACTGGAGAAGATTTGGGTGGGTTGCTTAGTGTCTGACAGGATCCGGGTTAAACAAACAAACATTAGAACGATCTAGTGGTAAGATTTCCACTGCAGTCTTGAAGCAAATTCAGAGCAGCTTACAGGGTGGCTCTCATGATGCCTTCATCACAGAAAGCTTAGATAGATTACACTCTTTGGATTTAGCCTGCATGTAAATGCGTGGGTTAAGCATGTTGAAAAGTGTTTTCTCTGTCAAATGAGGGTAATTTTTTTTAATTAAGCCAAAAAGCATGCCCTAGAACTGGGATGTGCTTTTATTGAAATGAATTATTGCTGTATGTTATACAGGAATTTAACAGTCACAATGGTAGGCTAATAAGCAGGTAAGAACAGAATATTAAATACAAAGAAATTTTTGTGGCTAAAGGGAGGCATTAATGTTAAATTAGCTATGAAACTGTGACTATTTTTAATTTTTTTTTATTCTGATTTTTGTCTGTTTCACTTTTATTTGTCAGGGTACACTTTTGCCAATCAAGTCAAATATAACAGGTAGGCCTCCCTTTCACACAGCTTTAATGATAAGTGACAGAGATGGCGAAAAGCACTCAACCGCCTGAAGAATGCATTAAAAATTCAGAACTTTACTTATCAGTCTTTTATTAAAACTTTCTATAATTGTGCAGAATTATTTCCCCACTGGTTTAGCTTTCAATATGGAGTACAATTACATTTCTGACATAAAAATAATTACAGTTAAAAGAAAACTACCAGAAAAAAGTATTTATTTTTTTAAAGCAAAATCCATACCCATGAAGAAGTATTACAATGAAAAATCCTACCAGACAGCTAAATGCCAGACTAGTCTGTTGAAATTTAAAGGAATTATGACTTATGATTAAAAACTTTCTAGTTCTTGTTTGTTTACTAAGGAAATACTTTCATTCATTATATCTTTAATCCATCCCCATTAGTGTAGCTAAAATAATGGGTCTGAATTCTTTTTAACAAGATAAACATTAACTACTATTGCTGTGTTTTGAGAAATCTGGCTGACATCATTGTAGGTTAAGATTTTTAATTAAAGAGCTAATGGCTCTAGACAGTGGGGTCTGTCTGTCTAGTGCAACATTTGAATGATTCCTAAATCTCCCCTTTGGTCATCTTTATCTTTTTTATCTAACACCTTTTGAAGTTAGTTTCTAAAGAAAGAGTTTTCTGTGTACAGTCCCCTAAGATGCAGATATCAACACTTATTAACTTGGCCATCTTTTGTGTATGAGTTTTTGTGGTTGAAACTCTGGGAAACAGGGAAACACAAATTTATATTTTAGCTGAGGGCTTTTAGAATTGGCTCAAATTTCCAAAAAAGCTGACATCCTTGCAGTTTCTTACCTTCCACCTTGATGGCATCTTCTTTTTGAATAAGAAATACCCATTGAATAAGAAATACCCATGTGAATAAGAATTACCCATCGTATATTTATTAAGTACTCAACATGGTGTTAGGCAATTGCCCCTAACTCCAAAGATTTACAAGTATTCAAATCTCTGTTCTTGTCCTCAGCTAGCTCACAATCTGGAAAAAAAGTAGACATGTGAAAACCAAAATATAAATCTATGTGAAAAATGCCAGGCTTCTTATAAATGGAGGGTGTATAATGATCTAGTGGTTGTGGGAAAATACTGGAACTTGTATGTGTATTTATTTTTCAAACTCATTTTAAATGTCTCCTTTTGTACTTCATGTACACAGCATAAATATACAAAGTGGGTACCTAAAAATTTAAATTCAAAAAGTAACTGTTTTTTCCTTACATGGAATATGTGTGTATCTTTATCTCGAGTGTGAAGAAAGTTTTCATAATTCATTTGGGAGCATCACATGGTTATGGTCATACTGTGCATGAGAGGTTTGGAAACTTTAGTCTTGGTTATATAATTAGTCTGTTTTTAAATAATTTAACATTTAACCTATCTGAGGTTTTGTGTCTTCTCTCTTCCTTCCTCATTCCTCCCTCTCCTAATAAGCATCTACTGAGAGATTACCTCAAACTGGGAACTTTTCTAAGCGATTTGGGTGTATTAATGCATTTGATACATGTAACAACTTTATGAGGAAAGTAATATCTCAATTTTACAGAGGAAGAAACTGAAACAAAGAAAGATGAAGTAATTTAGCCTAGGTGGCAAAGCTAAGAATTGGCAGGCTGAGAGTCAGAAGGTTGGGGTAGAAATTTTCTAAAACAATTTTAAATTCTAAATTCACTGAATTTCCTATGGTGGTGCCAAGGGCTTACTTAATAACTTATTATTGATTCGTTGAACGTTTACTATGTCCCAGATATTGTCCTAGGTGTGTCTTACACCAAAATGAAAGAAGACTCACAGTCTGTTGGGAAGGTAGCCGTGTACTCATGTAACTATGGAAACACAGAAGAGAAAGTATGAACAGAGGGGAAAATGCCAGAAAGAACAATATGACCATGAGTGCTGAAGTGGGGTGGAGAATGACAGGTAAACAGGGCAAGTGAGTGTACCACACCAGAGACATTAGCCTTAGACAGGGGTGTCCTTGAGAGTGGAGTTAAAGAAAACGGATGTGTCTCAGCCTGGTTAGATCCATCTTGTGGATGGGAGGACTAACAGGAGGCTAGAAATGTGACAGGAGTCAGATCCTGAATAGTCTTATTTGTTAGGTGTAGATTTAGCTTGTAGTGGATGAGTTACTAAGAAACTTTAAGAGATGGAATTATATGATTATACATGTATTTTAGAAGTTCTATTTGGGCTTTGGTATGGAGATGAGAGAGAAGGGATGTGAGATTGGAGACTGGGAATTCAGACCATTGAACTTGTCCACTCATTCATTCAGCATTGTTTAATATTTATTTAATCTATATTTTTAGGTGCCTACTATGTACCAGACACTGTTCTAGATGCTCGGATTATATTAGCAAAGAAACAAGCAAACAATCTTTGCCCTTGAGGAGCTTAAATTCTGACATAGTTCTAGTGTAATTACAAGGAAGAGTTTATTTAAGGGGACAACCAGGTTAGAGAGGAGGAAGGGGATTGGTGAGATATTTAGGAGACAAAATGACAGGACCAGTGATTAGGACTGAATCATGGATTCCTAAAACAAGACTGAAAACCCGTAGAGAATCAATGTTTGAGTAGCAGAAAGTAATCCCAACAACTAAAAAGGAAATTTACTATTCAAGAAAGCTGAGAGAAGGTTCGTCAAACCGACCTTATGTGTGGACTGGGAGTAGAGTGGGGAGGTATGGGTGGTCACTAGAATATTCTTTGGGCCATCAAGATGATTCGGGAAATGATGACTGCTAGTTGCCCAACTCTAACTTCTTGACCTTTGATGTTAGAGATTTCCAAAAGCAAAACATCCTCTTAAAAGCCTTGATTTGACATTTAGCAGCAGAATTAATATAGTGTTAACTCTGTTCCTCGAAGGGACTTCTTGGAAGCAGAACAATTGCACATGGATATTTTATACTGTGAATTTAGATGTCCAGGCTCTATGAAATGCTGAAGGCCTATGATGGATTGTCAGGGTAAGAGTCAGACCTACCTACTGCAACCTTTACAGAATAATGTGTCAACTTTGTAAATGCAAAGAAACAGTAAGTTTACATAGGCATTTAAATCGCACTGAACACCTTGCACCAAGTCTCAATAGGTAACAATACAACTTTGCCACCTATAGTCTCCTTGACCTGCCACGGTATGCAAAGCTTTGTAGAAATAACCAACAAAAGGAGGCTGTGTAAGTGGGTGGTTGTTACATCAGCTCTCCAGAGCTCTGTCTACCATTAGTGTTGACTCCTTGGAGGCAGGCATTGGGTCAGATTCTTGACTCTTGTCTGTCTATTTGTCCACTGGGAGAAGGGGGAGAAAGGGAGAAAGGCAATACTTGGTACCCAGACAAGGTTCATGAAGTGTGTTAAGAGCCTGAATTGAAAGGCTGCAATGTCAAACAGAAGTGGATAACATTCTATTTTTATTGACAGCATGAATAAGAAACGTAGGTGGTTTGACTGAAAATATCTCTGAATAAAATTCTTTTCAGAAATGGGGAATGATTGGCAGAGGCCTCGTAGGCAGTAATGTCGTACCCTTTGGCCCTTGCCATTGTCACTTGGTGTTGAAGGGATAGCATTGGAACTGGCCTCAGATCTTCATGAACTTGGAGGTGCAGGGGAGGGAGAACAAGCAGAGAACTCTTTCTTCACTGTGGGTGTCCTACTGTACGCTGCTGGAATAACTTTGACACCTTAGTGCTGTTAATACAATTTAGAGAATGAATCAGTCTTGGGGAGATGAGTGATAAAATGCAAACAGAGAAAGAAGGGGTCTTTGTTTACTTTGCTTTTTCCTGGTGTGTGATCCCAACAACTAAACAGGTTAAACACCTGTGAGAAGAGGCTGATTCAGGGACACCCTCGCACTCAGATCGTTCCTGGGTGTCTTGGAGATGGCACTCCTCTCCTTGTGCAGTGATTAGTTGCCTCTTCATCACTGGCAAGGCTGGCAGTGAGGAGCAGGGCCTTCACCTGCAGGTGTTACATGGCAAAGGACACTTGGAATAGATTCAAGCAACATTCAAAGGCAAAAGTGAAAATGAGAGCAGAGAGAAAATAGACGCTTGATTCAAGGGGACATTTAAGAGCATCAAATCACCTCCCTCACAATAACCATTGCCAACCTGGGATCAACCCCACATTTTTTCTCCTGACTCCTGAGGTTCTCTGAGGCCTGGCCCCTTGGTGCATAATCCAAACAGGATTAACAGATTATGAAATGAGAACTTGGTTTATAGACACTGTAAGACAATTCTTTTTTGCTGTTCAAAAATTGGCTAGCAAACTAGCTCCTTTCATCCACTCTGAATTTTTCTCTCATTACCTTCTTCTTTTAAATCCCTGTGGCTTCACAAGGAAGCCAAACCAAGATTTCTCGCGGGTCATCCCAAGAGACTTTGCCTCAACTTTCACTTGGTTTTCAGGCTGAATTTAATTTTCTTTCTTCCCACTTCCGCAGATTTTTCTCATTCTTCAGAATAATTTGGCTTATTCACTAGTTTTTTCCCCAGAACTTGAAGATACTTTTGGTCATATTTCCTACACATAATTATTGTGTAAGTCAGAAATCTATCAGTGTATTTAAGAAATTTTCAGTTAAAGTCAGTGACAGATTCCCTTTTACATTTCAACTGGTTGATGCACTTTGTTGTCTATGTGGTGTTGGATAATTAATAATAAATATTCATTGACTACAAAACTAGTGACATAAAAATATTTCTAGGGGTGGAGCCCAGGTTCAGGTGGTGTTTCAAATATCCCGGGGTTGAGGGACTGTGTGGTGGAGGTCGATAGGATGATGGGAAGGTAATGCCTGTCCTACGGTGGACACTTGATACACAGTGGTTTCCTAAATTGCTATGAGCTTGCATAAAAGAAATGCATTATGCTTTTGGATATCCTTTCTTTTTTCCAGGGTAGGGTAATGTGGGCAGCCTAGTTAGGCAGTGGGGATGTTGGGGGTGGGAGAAAAGATAGGGCCTAAGAGCAAAATCTGTAGAACACCTACTTGTGAACTCTCCTGAGATGGGTGCGAGTGATCAGCTAACGCTTACGTGCTATTGATGCCAGAAAAAGTGCTGTTGATGCCGATACTTCTTAAAATGGAAGGATTGCAGGTACCTCAGGTGTGTAAGCACTTGGGCTGGGAAGAATCATCTTCTGTATATTGGAATTCCCTCTGGCCTTCGATTTCATCTCATTTCTGTGTTCTCTATAAAACCGAAGATGAAGTTTCTTTACAGTGAATTGTCTCTTCCACGATCTGGGGTGTGATTGACCCTACTTGGTTTTCGTCTTAAAAGTCAATTCAAGTAAACAAATGAGTTTCTCTAGAAAAATCAAATGGGAGGTGAGGGTTTTACTGCAGCATCTGTTGTGAGCTAGAACTTGGAAAATACTCAGAGGCCCCATGGTAAGAAAATGTCGCTTAAATGAACTAGGAGAGGAAAGGGCAGAAAGACAAATGGGGAGGGCCGGGTCCTGAACTCTGGTTCTCTTACATCCAGAGGTCAACATTGTACCTACGTTTGCTATGTACAAAATAAAAAGCCTCCGAAGTGACTGCTGGTCAAGCTATTTTTCTGGTACTGATGTCTACCTGGACATAGTTATGCACAATGATTGCCACAGATTTTCTGAATATTCTGTGCAAATTTCAATCTGATTATACAGCCTGACCTATAGTCAACATACCAGTACATTATGCACGAAGCTGAGGCACACGAGTGATTTACTAGCCACTGAATATCTCTTTTATTCCACACTGTCTTACAACAGGACCCAGAAGTTCTTTGATGGGACAAAAAGAATTAATGCCAAAGTTGAATGAGTTACAGCCGCTGCCACCTAATTAAAATGATTTTGTGCCAGTTGCTTTTGTTGGGCTGGATCCACACATAATATAATTTTAATCCTGTTTATATACACTCTTGGGATAGATTTGAGATCAGCATTGCTGTTTAAGTGAGGTTAATCAAGCGTACTGGATGCAGCTTTTGTTTCTCCATTGTATGTGAAAGGTGACCATTGCTGACAGGTTACCCAACTGGCCGCTTATTCTGTTAACAAGGAGGAGGTGGTGTTCAGGATCTGGTCATTAACCCAGCCAGCAGCAGCCCCATCGACTCTTTTTGCCTAGTCCTTGGGATACTGCAGCTGTTGTCAGCCGCACAGGAAAACTCTAGTTACGAACTGCTTCACTTTGGCTGCAGCCACATGCCTCTACACACGGGGAGGGGGTGAGGAAAAAGAGAGAGAGAGAGAGAGAGAGAGAGAGAGAGAGAGAAAGAGAGAGAAATACAAACCCCTAAAAAGCAAACACCATTTTTTGTATGCCTGGCTCTGTTTATGTATATAAAACGGACATTATGGTGGAGTGAAAAAGGCCCTCGTAAAAATCCTTCTTGAAAACTATTGTTGCTGACAGCCGTGACCTCTGTGAGCCTGCATGTTTACCCATAATTCATAATTAACAAAGACATTAGAACTGCCACAGGAGAATTCTGGGCTTTATTTCTTTCTAACTGGGCAGTACTAATGCTGGAAGTGCTCCCAAATCAGTGATTTAACATTTCAGGAAATCTTGGAGAGGCAGCAGAAGCCTCCTTATATAGCTCATACGCTGGGACTTTGGTGATACAGATACGGCCGAGATAATTATTCAGCTCTCGTTATTGCTGTAGCTCTGCACCTGATCCCCGAGCCATTAGAGCACTCTGCAGGTTATTACAACTATCAAACATCAAGGTCTCTTTTCTAGTCTCTTGACTATGTGGTTATCATTTTACTTCTTTTAAATCCCCCATCTGCATAGAAAGCCTCTGTGTTTTTTACTGAGATCTGCTCATAGCCTTCCCCCCATCCCCTTCTTTACTGCTCCCCAAATGGAGCCTTATCAGCACATTGGCATAAAAATATAAACCTCATGCCTCTCCACTTGCGTTGTTTTTATCTCCTCTCTCTCTTCTGAGTCCTCCTCTGAGGCTGTGCACACCTACACTTTAATTTGGGCAGCCAGTGGGTCAGTGGAAGAGGAATCTCCTGAGCTCAGGAAGCCACCAGCACATGATGATGGGTGTTATCAGTTTCCATGTTTAACCTTATGCTCAGTTGAGGGCCCTCGTGACATTATTGTATGTTTCTATCTATCGCTGCTTTATCATAGATTGTGTCAAAACCCAGCACATTCAAAGAGAATAGAATGACAACTTGCATTCCACCATGGATATATTTAATGATTCTTTACTTTTTAATCTCTTTACCAGAAAGTGTACCCTTTCTTGAAATTTAATGTAAAATTATCCTTTTGATGATATCTTTTCATTTTTGCTCACAATCTAGTCCTATAATAAGTTTGCTCCTAATACTTTTCTAGACAAACTATAAGACGAACAAAACCAGACAGCTCTGAGTATTCTGGGCACTATGTCAAGAATCCAGGGGCAGGCAGCAACTTATCATGATACCTAAAGATAATACTATAAATTAAGAGACTGAAGCACATCTCTGTGGATTATAGGGTAAGTGAAAGCAGGTTGCTGTTTCTGGATGTTTTACGTAGCCTCACTTCCCTTAGAAACCTTTATTTAGCATGCTCTGCACCAAACACCTGTAAAAAAGGCATTCTACCCGCGGTAGGCCTATCACAAGAAAAAGCTAATCCACCAGGGTGAGGGGCAGTCGCAGGCAGTATGGCGGGCCCAGGAAACATATGGCTCCCTCACTTAATATTGTTGCACAGTCGTCCCACACCATATTCCCTTAAATGGGCCTTAGCTTTGTAGCCAAATTGGCCAGCTATAAAACGAATGAAACTAAAGGCATTTTTTGATTTCACAAAAAAACCTCATAAAACATGACTTTAGCAGGGTCTATCCATTATCTGTGTGGGTGCATATTGTCAGTGTGTATAGTAAATTTGTTGCATGTAAAAAATGCGAATACAGAGAGATTTCAAAGATAGTGTTTTTATCATGAACAGGGAAAGTTAAGTAACTCTCTGCTTTAATCTGTACTTCATCAGCCTATGCAGAGAAACCATCTGATTTTCCTGACTTATAGAAGAGACTGGTTTCTTTTAGGATCTCCTTCTGGCCCCTTCTGTTGAACCAAGGCGGTTTTAAATATTTTAAAATCATATTCTCCTCTTTTGTTAACTTAATGGGGCATGTGTATTTTCTTCTTTAGAAGCTAAAGGGCAGACTTCAACAGGGTAATATGTCTATCAATGCAAATTCATGTAGATCATCTATAAAAGTAAATCAGGAAGTAGCATTTGTTGTGAATTGTTTCCCTGTAATCAACGATAATAGAAAGAATGCTTCACTCTGGGAACTTTGTATTACTCTGTTGAATCATTTGAATACTGCTGGAGGTCCCTTATTTAGGATGAATTTTCATTTTTTCTGTTAGACATTTATGTCATTGTTATTCCTTCACATGTGGTGATCCTTAATATTAGACATTTTGAGTTAAAACCTTTCTTGTTACCTAGTCTGGCCTTGTTACTTAATGAGAAAACAGACTCAGAGAAGCCAAGTAACTTGCTTAAAGTCACACAGCCAGCTAATTTATGGCAGACTTTGGGTCTGGTCTCTTCTTTTTCTACTATTCCACATTGCTGCTTCCAATAATTATATAATTATCAATATCCCCTGAGCAAAGAGGCACCTGTGAGCTTTATTTCTAGAAGGAGTGATAGTTTGCTCTGAGACATCCATTCTCTCATTGGTGAGGAAAATGCATAAATTTGCAAGATGGTGGACCAGCATTATGGCAAAAGCCTTTTTTTTTTTGTATGACAACCAACTGACCCCTAAATGAATTGAACCCTGACCTCCTTCCTCATTAGCTCCAAAAAAGCCAGCTAGCCCTGAAACAATTGTTACAAGCAAGCTACAACACAAACCCACCATGTTATTCCTGTGGGATTAATTAGAGAGCTAAAACAATGCTTTCTCTTTGAAAGACATACAAATCATATTGTTATGCTCTTCTGACTTGTGAACTTCTTGAAATTTAATGCAAAATTCTATGTAAGAGCAAATATACATTGCTCTGGGGAGAGGGTTCCAAGTTTTCATAAGATTTTCACAAGGGGTGTGTGTGTGTAATAATCCAAAGTAGGTTAAAAATAATTGTTCTGCTTCATGAGCTAGAGCACTGTGCTGATGTCATCACTGTGTTGTGTCTTGGTGCACTACCAAACACAAGAATTGAATTATGCATCACTAAACTGGAGAAAGATATTTTTATTTTTTTCTTGAGAAAAGGAATAGATAGTAAATATATACACGTGCCCTTTATAATTATCACAAAGTCAGGAAAAGACTAATTTGGGATATTATGACAATTTAGTTAGTCTTAGTAGGAATGGATATCACCCAAATCTTCAGTGCTGACTTTTGTACACAATGGGGACAATAATGCTGTAGCCTTGAGTGTGGGGACTTGGTAGAATTCTGGGTAAGGAGAGTAGGCTAGACAAAAAAATAAAATTCAAGTATTTGACAGCATCTTTAACTTACTTAGATGTTATATAACAAATAGTTGGTAGGACTTTTCTAGTAATCAGGGGGTTAAAGCACTATAAAGAAACTTCCATATGTACTTTGTTATCCAAGAGACAGATAGAGAGATGTCGTTCTACTGATATATTACATAAATCATGGTGCCAGCCAGAAAAACAACAGATGACCAATTTGTACAAAGCATTTTTTCCTTATGTTACATTTATTTAAAATACATTAAATCGTTGTGCTAAAATTGAGGCAGCTGGCAGTCCAGGCAACCTTATAAGATTTGTGTTTTCTGGATTCAGGCCCATTCATTTGGAAAGGTGGATCCTTTGGGCTAGTATATTTACTTAGTCATTTGCCAAGCCCTTGGAGAACATAGGTAGTCCGGAATTTATGATGCTTTCAGTTTTGCTTTTTTTTTTAAAAAAAAAAAGATCAGAAATCTTCTGACAAATGAAAAATCAGATGGTTAATACCCATTTACTTCCAAGAGGAGTCACTAATTAATGGTGCCAAGGTTCAACCCAAAGAAAAAGATTCATATGGGATGGGATCTGAAAAATCTGGCCATTCTCCAAGGGGCCTCTTCTTCTCTTCTTATTTTACACATATTAACATAGATGTGATGCCTAGTTGACCTTAGGAATAAAAGTCTAAGTTGGATGGGTTTGTATTAAACTGATTCAAGCATAGGCCTAATTTGTTAATGGAATTTTAACGTTTGCTGTCAGTTTTTAGTCCATAGTTTTCATCAAATTCTTAATGGGACTGTTGTCCTCTTCAAAAGGGTAAAGATCACTGGTGAAAGTTTTATGTATACTCTCTTAATCCAACTTCCACTGTCTATTCTCAGTTGCATTCAAAACCAATACTGGATAAACCAGAGCCAGAACAGAGAAGCTCATCTTAAGTGGTCCAGACTCACGTATCTGCAGTTATTTTTAGTGTCAGCTTAAGCTCTAGAGCTAGGTCCTAGAGGGTTGTGGTAATATGAATATCTGATCATTCACTGAAATTAGTCATTCAGATGAGAAGTTGTTGATTTCAACAAATTTGTCTTCCCTGTTGGCCAATAATCAGAAGATGGAGGGGATTTCTTCAAGAAGCTGAATCTTGAAAATTGAAGCTACCAAAATGATAGGACTCGATTTAAATTCATCATCTATTTTTGGGTCACTACTGTGTTCACAACATGCTAGGAACATATTTGGTAGATTTTTAAGGACTTAAATATACTTTTTCCTCTTAGGAGACTGAATTCTCTTAGGAGCATGAGAAAGGAATACAAAACAAAGTCTGTTCTCTCAGTTTATAATCTTGATGGAGAGATTTGTATTTTGGGGAGACATGCAAACAATTAAAGAACAGTTCCAGACCTTGAATTGTATACCTACTTGAATGTCAAAGTCTATGATACAAGCAGCCATGACCGGTCAGAGAAATCAGAGGTAACGGATGGTCATTACGGGATACTGATGGAAGAGGTAGTAATTGGCATAAGTTCTAAACTGTGGAGAGATGTAGATGTGTAGGAATGAAAAGCATTTGATGGTGCTGAGCAATAATGACACCAGCCTAACTGGTTCATGGCACCACCATTAGGATGAATATAAAGGATGTTTTATTTGTGAATACTTTAAAAGATTGGTTAATGGTGTCCCACAGTGGAGAAGGACAAATATTATAAAGCAGAGAGAATCGAAATTTTTTCTCTTTTAAAATTGAGTATCTGCAAAGTAATGTGCCAACCTGAGGACTTGAAAATATTTCCATCAAGAGTGAATCCTAGAAAGGTCAGAGATCAAATAATTGTATTAGAGCTAGATCTGGAGATTCTAAAATTTAATTATTAGAAAAAAAATACATGGCAGAATCCTCAGGATTGAGTGCCCAGGTCAAAACAATGCCCTGAATAAATAGCTTAGATTGACTAGCAGACATATTATTTATATACTCTTAATTGGATCTGTACAGTGTATGTATGGAAGGATTAAACTGTGGTAGGATAAAATGCAGCATATATGCTAATAGAATACCTATCTTAGTCTGTTTGGACACTATTTAAAAATATCATAAACAAGGTAGCTTATACAGATCAGAAATCTATTTCTCCCAGTTTTAAAGGCTACAAAGTCCAAATCAAGACTCCAGGAGATTCTGTATCTGGTGCAGGCTTGCTCTCCAGCTCATACATGGTGCCTTCTCACTTTGTCCTGACTTGAACTTTCTCTTTGCCCTCTTTTTATAAGGGCACTAATATTGTTCACGACAGCTCTGACCTCATGACCTAATCACCTCCTAAAGTCCCTGCCTCTTATTACCTTGGGGGTTAGGATTTCAACATTTGAATTTTGGGAGGAACACAAACATTCCAACCATAGCAATATCCCAAATTGCTAACCAATACCCTTGATGTAAGTTAATGTTTCTTATCAGGGTCTGAATATTTAATTGACTTGAAATCATCTCAACCATAATTTTTTTCCCATGTGCCTCATCTTAAAAATTCTAAAAGGTTTAATGGAAAAAAGAAAAATAAATAGGTAGATCTGTCTTTTACAAAATGATAAAAATTAGGATTGTGGCCAAGCGTAAGAATCTCAGTTTTCTATAACATTGATTTATTCTCTGTATTACTCTCCCCCTTCACCCTCACTTCCCTTCTCCTTCCCTTTCTCTTTAATAAAGAGTTAAGAGTTTAAGTTCTTATATTATCGGAAGTCATTTTTTTCATGGAAGGGGACTGTATCCTTCTGTATTTCACAAGATGTAACATTTTAAGCAATTTATGATAAAATCAAAATTTCCATTCTATCTAGATACATTGAGCATGGTCAAGAGCAGCAGTAGTATATAGAGGCCTGATGTTCAGACTCCAGGGACCAGGGAGCTGAGGGTTTGCTGAAAGATCAACTCATAATAAGGCAGATTAATAAGAGGAAAGGATTACAGACTTATTTACCATGCTCTCAAGATTCACAGAGTGATTGTCCAGTATCTCAGTGGGGTCTAGAAATATATCTCTTCTTAAGGTTACACAAGGAATGGGGGATTTGGATCCTGGTAAAACAGGTTTATGGAAAAGGAGGAAGGGAAGAATTCTTTGTGGGGCCACAAATGATTATCAGGAGAATGATTACATTGAGGAGCAGAATTTAGCTGCTAAATAGTTATTTTGGAATTAAATGATCTTTGGAGACATTGCTTATCTTATAAAGGAGTGTGGTCACATTCTTGGTCTTTCCTGCAAAAGATGATGAGGAACAAGGACAATTCTTCTCTTTAGTGGGTCTGTCCTGTCTGTATGTAGTTAGGGGAAAAGTCTCCTCCAACGCCTACTTATCTTTAAAGATTTTTTTTTTTTTTTTGAGACAGAGTCTCACTTTATTGCCTTTGGTAGAATGCCGTGGCATCACAGCTCATGGCAACCTCCAACTGCTGGGCTTAGGCGATTCTCTTGCCTCAGCCACCTGAGTAGCTGGGACTACAGGTGCCCGCCACAATGCCCGGCTATTTTTTGTTGCAGTTTGGTTCAAACCTGCTACCCTTGGTATATGGGGCCAGCACCCTACCCACTGAGCCACAGGCGCTGCCCAACCTCTAAGAATTTTTAATTCAAAATAATCTTTATGCCAGGGATCTATATTTTGAGGTAAAATTCCCTGGGTGCTTTCAAGGCTTTGTGGTCAGAAAGACTTGAATTTGGCTGTTTTACTTTGCTGCAAAGTTATGGACAAGTTACTAAAACTCTTTGAGTCCCAGTTTCCTCATCTATTAAATGGGTAACACATACTTCATAGACATGTAAAAATTAAGTAAGATAATATATGCAAAGGACTTCACATAATACTTGAAACACAAAAAGCTTACTGAAATTATGCCTTTTGATATGGCATCATTGGGACTCAGGGCACATCATACCAAAATATGACTGTTGGAGGCCTGAAGGTGCTACGCCCAAATATACTGTTTTGGCATATCTTGAGCGGGTAATTTTGAGAACCTGAAGACAGAGGAGTAGCTCTGAAAAGTTGCCCTTTTGTAAAGAGGTTTTACTTCTATGAAGGAAATCTACATGAGTAAAGATATCTGTTAGAAAGAGGGAGGCTCCTAGACAACTTCCATTACCCAGGACCTTTTTATTTGCATAACGAGACAGCCTTCATTTGCCATACATTTCCTACCCTCCAGCTCCCTTAACTTGTCTCCACCACCCCTCAGAAGCCCTGAGCCCCTATTCCTTTAGTAGCTTAAGATGTTCTATTAGTTTCAGTCTTACCTGGTTGTTTGAGTTGCATAGTTTTGTGGGACTCCCATGTGTGCATACTTATGCAATTAAATATGCCTTTTCTCCTGTCAATTGGTCTAATGTAAATTTAATTTGTAGCCCAGCCAAAGAACTTGGGTGGGAGGTGAAGCCATTTTTCTCTCTCCGAAAGCAATCACGTCTGACTTCAGGCCTAGCTCTTCAGTTGTAACTATTATAGTATTAGCCTGGCTAGTAGAACATTCCAGAGACATTTTAACATCAGTTTTGCATAAAAATTTATACACTAGACCTCAAACTTTAGGAAGTTCTATTCCATTTTATTTGATTATTGAATGCACCCTTTGCAAATAATCATTTATAATGTAGACTTGGCTTTACTCTGCATCTGGTTATGTTGAAATCTTTCTCTTCTTCTTTCTCGGCAGGGAGTAACTCAGTCTTGCTGAACTGGCCGTGATATTTCAGAACACTTGGATGATAAATCCTCCAAACTGATTAAGGTACACATGTGGTAGCTGTTTTCTTCCTTGACAAACTTAATATGTATTTTTATTTTGTGCAGTCCATGTGCTAAATGCTAACTAGCTAAATTGGAGATCAAATCTTTTGGATATAGAATGTGCATATTTTTACAAGTGTTCAAATGAAGATTTATAAAATAAGCTAAAATACCTTCTTTCAAGTGGGTAGAATGCCTCTCTTAGAAACTGACCAAAATAGGTACTTACTTGATTAACTATAAAGTCTTTAAGTACTAATATGGGGACTGAACCATAGGAATCAATGAGAGTTGAGTGGCTAAAATTTCACATCATGTTTTAAAAGTAAAAAGCTTAACCATGAAAAAAACAAAAACAAAAACAAACTGGCTTTGTCTTTGGCCAAAACATTGTAGAAAATCATCTCAGTTCCTTGGGATGATAATATCCATTGACTAAAACAAAGCTAAATATCGTTTATAAATATTTTCTGATATTTAGGTGAGGCAATGTAATGATGAACTTTGCAAAGTAATCTTCTTGTATGTTTATTTGACAATCGGAAAAGTTTCAGACAGGCCATTAGGTCCTTTCAGGTGGGTAATGCACACGATGAGATTTATAGTCATGTCCAAATATGTCTTTAGAGGACATGATATTCTACAATGACTCTACTGTTTATTATATTTTAACATGTCATCTCATTTTTATCTTTACTATTCATATTCTCCAAAGTGAACTATTTATTTTTTAAATGCATCCTAAAAATACCAGGCATCCTTATAGCTATGCTTGGGTGGTGACACTGGCTGAAGAAAGCAAAGAATTTTAAAATATAAACCGAAATATCCTGGTACTTCAACTTTCTATCAGAGACTAGAATCTTAGACCTGCCCTTAATACGCCTCATTGTGAATAGTTGTTGTGGTCAAACGTTCTGTAAACTCCCCTTCTCGGGACTTTGTTGGCAGCTGAATGCAGGTGGGAGTAAGGTTTAGTAGAATTTCACTCCCATTGTTTGTTATGGGTATATTTGCATATTTTCTTAGGGAAATGCTCTTAAAAACAGTAAGTGTTTAGGAGATTGCTTTTCTGTGGACACTTTGATGGAGAAGAGCTTTAGAGGAGCGGAAAGCTGGAGGTGAACGGCTGGTTTATCCTTCCTTGTGCCTTTCTCACTGCCTGTCTTTAGCATCTTCGCTTCATTGCCCACGTGTCACCTGTGCTTAGCCATGAGGTGATATATCCTCTCCTATTCCAAAAACATTGATCTAAGTCTCCCTCCTTCCATTTTTTAATAAATCTTAGTGAAGCAATATAACATTCCAGGTCAGTCCTGTAGTGCTGTTCTGGCCTCGCTGGAGCGGCTGCTGCCGAGCATGGAAACTTGCTGGCACAATATTGCAAAGTGACTCTGCGGGGGCTGGATGACTTCCAGCCAGCAATGAACCACGGCCAAGAAACGCCAATATGGATAATGCAAACAAGAGAGATTTGGGGCACATTTCGATTTAACCATCTGATTTAATTGACAGAATAAATGCACCTGTCAACGGGTAATATTCTTGTGATTAGTTTTGGCTGTGATGATGAGTTGATGTTAAAAGAATGTCAGAACAACCTGTCCTGGGACTCTTATAGGCAGTTTTGAGCAAGGGAAGGTCAGTTTGTAGCTAGTTCAAAGAAGCAGGATTATCCTCTTGTAATGTGAGGGTATTTTATGGAGACAGTGAACATTTTATTTGACATTTTCCCTCTGTGTTTAACCTTCACCACAAATCAGACAAAATAGGAGACAGAGGCACACAGAAGAAATTGGCTTTGGAATTGGTCTCTCTGGCTACCAGGGATAGTCCTCATTTGGAATTGGAGAACTCTAGGTATTAAGCCTAAAATTGTATGTGTATCCGAGTGGTTTCACGTTTCCCCAAATTATGGTTCTTTTGCTACTAGATTAAGAAATTTGAGTAGACTTTCACTGGGATGAGATCTTTAATTGAAATTCTGTTTACTTTAGAAAAATTGTAATTAATGGTCTTAGAATGATTGCTTTAGTTAATGCTCTCTCATTCTGTCCTCAACTCTTTGCAACCTAACCCCCATCTCTTCTCTAGAAATTGTGCCTGTGATGTGGCTGATGACCTGATAAGCAACTTTAATAACCCTTCTTATGCTCTTCATCTTTGACATATCTGTGATATTTAATACCATTGAATTTTTTCTCCTTTTCCCAAAGTGCCCCTTCCCAAAGCCTACCTCTGATGGAGGCTTCCTTTCATTTTCCTTTCTCCTCACAGTTTTCCATCTATTCCACTGGCCACTTATTCATTTGCTTATTTACTTATATTTAATTTTTAATTGATAAAATCACATATATTTCTTGTGTTCAGATATTTTGAAATATGTTTACAGTGTATTTTCAAAGTGCATTGTTATTAACTGTGGCCACCATATTGTATAATAGCTATCTTGAACTTATTTCTTCTAAGAGAAATTATGTATCTTGGACCAACATCTCCTCAGCCCCTGGTGAACACAATTTCACCCTCTACTTCTGTGCATTCAACTCTTAGATTCCACATATATGTGAAACCATGTCATATTTTTCTGTTGCTGGCCAAATATTCATTATCCACTCTATGTAGCTGTTATCTAAACTCCTGGCTCTACCCACCATCCATTTTCTACCCTCATTTTTTCTCTTTGCAGTCTGTTTCCCCTGACCCCAAGGTATTCTTCTGCATCTTCCATAGATGATTCCTGAAAATGTACTTTCTAGAATAAATTTTATACCACTTTCCTGGTCACATAATCAGCTGCGTGCAGATATATTCCAGAGTGAATGGATCATTTTGATAGCTTCATTTCTGTTACTAACCATTATCCCCATTTCACCACAATCTTTAAAGCATGAAACCAAATTTTTGGAATAGATGGGTGCACTCAGGGTGGTATGGCCATAGACAAATTTTTGGAATAGAAATCTCTTTGAGTATCTGAAGAAGTTTATGGATTTTCTTCCTAGATAATTGCTTATACAAAATGACATTCAAAAATAAACTTAATAAAATCTTTGAATCCTATTCTTTAGTGTGTTGAGGATTCATTATTTTTGGGTTAATATTGTAGTAACCTCTGCTCTGAATATCTTTGAATCCCTCTTTTATGGATTTCCCGCATACCCAGCTAGTAAGCATGTCCTGGGGGGCAATGTTTCTCAACATCTGGACTATAAACCAGGAATCACTTGGATTACCTCAATTTGTCCTTCCTGAATTGAAATCTCTTTGAATGGGACTTGGGAACATGGGTTGTTTAAAATAGGTTTAATATAGTTGAAATCCACTGCTACAGAATGTGCTTTTGCAACGCACCTTCCCAGATTGTCTCCTTTATGTTCAGATTGCCAATGCCCTACTACAGCTTTCATTGCTTCTTACCTGGGATATTGTAATAATTGCTACCACTATTCATTGCCTATCTGATGCCAGGTGCTTTTCATGCATTATCTCATTTAATGTTCATTGCTCCCTAAGAGATAGGCAGTGTTAATTCATCGTTCAGTGGTGGAAAAGCAACCTAAATAATGTCAGGAAATTGTTCAAGGTTACACAGCTAGGAAGTGATTGTGTTGGAATTCAAATCTAGAGTTATTGAATTCCAAAGTTCAGATGCCTCTGTGGGGCATCCCACTGGTTCTCATTGCTGTAGCCTCTCCACCTTCTGTCTCTCTCACCATCATTCTTCAGTTGTCTCAAGGTTAATTTTACTAAAGAGCATTTCTGCCAACCTCTATTATAAATCATATCATATTATAGTATAATTATTTCTTCTGTCCTTCTATTACATGTGAGACTCCTTAACTTCATGGACTGTGTCTACCCTGATAGAGAAGAAGAATCTCATAAATATTTTGAATAAATAATATCATTACCTCATTAGAAAACCTTGGTGATTTCCTATTGGCCACAGAGCAATTTCTGAACTCCTTAGTAAGTCATTCATTTTCCTACTTTAAACTTCACCCCTTTCCTTATGTAAACATTTTCTATGTTGTAGTCAAGTGTACCTTTCCAAATGTGTCCTTTTCTTATTTACCTTTCTTCCTTTTTTCTTGCTATTCCCTTGGTATAAGATTTTTTTCTGCTCCATTATCTTATTAAATATTACCAGTCCTTTAGGGTTTAGCACAAATATAAAATTCTGTGAAGGATTCCATATATATATATATATATATATATATATATATATATATTTTTTTTTTTTTTTTTACCTATTCAGAAACTGCTTTATTTTTGGAACTGTTGCAGCATTTTATATCACCTTTTAGCTATAAGTTTTATTATTTCTACATAATATAGATAGTTGTGCACATATTTAATTTTGCCCATTATAAATCTATTAACAGGTACTATGTTAATCACTTTTGGAACCCCTGTATGTCAGGAGTATCTTGTATGTGAGAATTCTTATGAAACAGTGTTCAGAAATTCAGTGTGAGAAATTTGTAAAATAGTATACTGTATGTGTGAAAGGTTATGATAAAGGATTAGGGAAAACTATATGTTTCCAATTGATCATCTTCACTCTGCCCAATTCTTAGGTGAATAAATATAAACAAAGGTTTAGAGAAGACATCCTTGCTATGCTAAGAATGGAATGGGTATCTAAAATGTCTTAGCACACAATGCTTTTGATACACCAAGTAAATCACTGGCAGAACCTTAAAACTACAATTATCATACCAACTATAGATCTTTAAACTTCTTTAGGTTAGTATGTTTAAGCTTTTACTTGGTAGCCTTTATCCCAGTATCTCAGGGTTTAGGATTACTTAGATTTTTATGACTGGAGAGTCCTAAAGGCAAATAAATATTAATAACATGATTAGACCTTGGGATCCAGACCTCTGTACTCTCTTCAATATGGACTTTCTGTGTTAACCAACTGGTAGCTCATAGTCAATGGTACCTTGAACTGGATTTGAATTAAGAACTCCAGAGTGAAAGATACAATTACTTTAAGATATACATTAGTGAAAGAAAAGGAGAATGAGCTAACAATTTAAGAAACTCGAGGAACATCTTAGGAGCCTTTGAATTCAAATGGCCACTTTTCAGTAAAAGAACAAAACCCCAGAGCACTCTTTCCCCAATCTGTAGATACTGTATCTGTGGGATTAACCTGCCCAACCATTGGATGGTACTGCTGCCTCATCAATTTGTAGCTGAAAGTATATTTATCTACTTTAAAACAGAGTTGCAAAAAATGAAAAAATTCCAGTGATAGGCTTAGAAGTGCAGCATTCCTTTAAAGAAAGACTTCACAAGGGGCAGGGCTGTTCTTGGCAGTAGCTGGCTTTATGCCTCATGTTTATGTCACTGAAACCGGATATTCTAAGGAGACATTGGAGTCAGAAAGGCCACGTGGCTGAGTCCACACACTTGATTCCAACACGGTTGCCATGTTCTCCAATGTCATCCTGTCATCCTGACATGACTGAGTGAATGGTGGAGACTTAGTAGGGAGCTGTAGAGCTAATAACTCCAAGAGTCACAAATTTAAATCAGAGAGCAAGAGTGGAGACAATAATTTGGGAAAGTCTTAAGAATAGACTATGCATGTATTCTGTGACATGGGACATAAGGTGGAAATATTACTCTCAAAGTTATTAGCACATGGGCTTGGTTTATTTCTCTTTTGTTGGGTGAAGGCAATAATCTAGTCAGGGTTAGAAAACATTTACTGTAAAGAATAAGGTAGCATGTATTCTGGACCTTATTGTCATAAGCCTGCCTCCTCTTCTTCTTTTCCCTCCTCTTCTTTCTCTTCTTCTATTGCTGTCTTCTTTCCCTTTAAGAACATAAAAAACATTCTTACCTCACAGGCCACAGAAAATAGGATGCAGACCAGATTTGGCCCAGAAGCCATAGTTTCCTGACCCTTGTTCTAAGTAATCAATTATTATAGTAAGTGAACAGTTTCCGTAGACTATGGATGGGCTTATACTTTTCACAGACTTGAAATACAATGAAATACTCCTAAACTCATGTCAGGATACATTTACTTTAATTTTTAATTATGATTTAAAATTTAAGTCAGTAATGTGAGAATCCTATGCACCATAAATATCTAAAAGTTACTTTTTTTAAAGTGGAAGAAACTTCAAAATGATGTTGACATTAATTTAAGATGTAGAGACTGAGCTATTTGGTATATTAATTCATAACTGAATGAAAAGTAATTCTACACAACTCTCCTGTAGCTGATTTAGCTTAGTTTTTTGTGTGTTTCTGAGTTCCCAGCTATGGGTTTATGTTCTTTCCAGGTTTCTATCTTTGACTTCCTGGCACATGTCTACTTCTAGATCCTTTTGGTTTATCATAACATTCTTTGTTAAAATTATTTTACATAATACAAATGCATAAAGCATACAGGCTGAAGTATAGAGTTGTTTGATTCCTGAAGTTATTGAGACGATAGCTTAAGTAAGTATATACCCAGATTAGTTTTTCCTCTACTTTGATTTATAATACCCTAATTAAGTATTGAAGGCAAAGATACATTATAAATATTACTTCAAGCAGTTAATACATGTTGGGCTTCTAGTTCTTGTTAGTAGAGTTTTAAAGATAAGAAATGAAAATCTAATAGCTAAAATAAGAGATTAAAATTATCTTGATATGTTAAACTATTTCTTGAATGTATTACAAAGAATAATGAAAGAATGTGAAGATATGAATTGTTTTCCTTATGTAATTATACAATCTCCAAAATAGTTTTCCACTGTTAATATTCTGAGTGCAACAATTCATAAGAGAAGACATTGCCAGCCTATCAGATAACGTATATTTACAACTGTACTTTCAATAGGATGGGAATGGCCATTTTGAAAAAAATGGAAAATGATCTTCTATTTTCAAATGTGGTCATCCCCCAAATCCACCACAAAACCATTTTGCTTCATTCATTAACTATGGAGGTACAATATAAATGGAATGAATCAAACATTCAGGGATGTTCTGAGCTGTGAGTAGATAATTCTACCCAAGTTTTTGAATTTATTGCACCATACTTTATATTGACAAAAGTTCTGCCATTTGTAATCTTTATCTTTATTCAGGAGAATAGTAGAGATTTTTACCTATGTAGCATAAAAATGAAACTTTTATAGATAAAAAAGTACTTTTTAGGAGCAAAGGGCTGTTTGGCTCGGTGTCCAAACCTCAGTGGTTAGGGCGCCAGCCTCATGTACTGGGGCTGGTGAGTTTGAACCTGGCCAGGGCTTGCTAAACAATAATGACAACAACAACAAAAACAAAACAAACAAACAAAAAAGCCAGGTGTTGTGGCAGGTGCCTGTAGTCCCAGCTACTTGGGAGGCTGAGGCAAGAGAATTGCTTAAGCCCAAGACTTTGAGGTTGCTATGAGTTGTGATGCCACAGCACTCTACCAAGGGTGATGTAGTAAGACTTTGTCTCAAAAAAACAAACAAACAAAAAAGACAGGGCTGTTTCTAATTACTCTTGTATAGCAATTATTAGGATTGGACAATCAGATGAAGGTGGGATGTGGATACGTTCCTTTTTGAGTATTATTTCTTGTCGCTGGCTCAGCATAAGTAGGACCAACTTTTCACTAAAATTGGCATTAACATTACTTTAGGTTCATGTAAAGAAGAGGAAAAATGAAGGAAATAATTTTCCAATTTATGTAGATTTGTTTGTAATTATGTAGATTTATGTAATTTGTTATGTAGACAACAAATTAACCCAGCCTTTCTTTGTTCTTTACCTAGCATATCATGCTTTTTCTATGCCCTGATTCTGCGAAGTTCTGATATGGTACCTGCAAGTTGGCTGACAAGGATGTTAAGTTGTGTATTCAAAGAATAGTTTTGCATTTCATAGAGAATTCTTGAAAACCAAAATTCTTTCAGACTCAAGAAATAAAAATGGAAGAACAAAATGGATAAGTTAGTATTTTAGAATATATAGGGGTAAAAAATCCGGGTATGCCCTCAGTAGACTAACATACTACAGGGACGCTCTCTTTTCTCTTTGCTTTTCCCACATGAGATGCATAGTTTCACTATGTTATAGTGTTTTGGAAATTTTGGTGATGTATATTTTTCAAATTTAGTAGCTCCTAGAATAATAGTATATGTGCATGTACAGTATAAAAGAGGAAAATGATCCTTACAAGAAGCATGTACCTGGAATTATCCTGGCAGACCATGTGTCCAATGCTTAGACCACCGTCAAGGCCTAGCTTTCTCTCCAGAGCTCTCTGTGGGCTCTTGGAGGGCGGCTTCTGTTTGAAGACAAGCACAAGCAGAGGGGACATGAACTTGAGGTAACTCTTCTAGATTTCTCCCTGAGCCAAGTGCAAGCTAATCTTGCACTCGAAAGGAAAGGAAGGACAAAGTATGTCTAAATTGATTCCTAGCTTAAAGCTTTCAGGTAGGATACAAATCTGCCCTGCTCACCTTCCAAAAAGCTAATCCCAAATCAGTTTATGGGATTAGTATAGTTACTCTGTAAATGACTTGAATGCTGTTGGAGGCATTTTTGTGGTGGGAACTAGCTTCTGTTGTATGTTTTCTTATTTTACTTCATACAGTAAGGTTCTTACTTTAACATCTTATAAAATATAAAGAAAGGGGGTTTGATGTGCTAAAGTGACCAAGGGGACCTTAGGTCTTTAACTCATAATACACATTTCTTAAAAAAGAAAAAAATCCAATCTTGGTCAAACTTCATTGATTTTTAACAGGCACTTATTTGCGAGGAAGGGTATACATTTTGCCCTATAATGTTATTCAAAAGAAAGTTTGGTTTTTCATACATGTTTAAAGATTGACTCTGAGCTAAGTGAGTGATGAATTTGCCAGCATTTGATGTCTGGGCTTGACTTAGAGTTCTTAAATGCAGGTTTAAAGAGGCAGCCCCAATAATGAAGTAGATATATCCAATGAAGGAGCTTCCCATCTCCAATAGAGCTTCTTCAGTGGCTTTCTTCTTTTCTCACTTTCCTCACTCAGCAAACCGTACTTGGTGTCTGGAGAGTGCAGTGTGCTGCCGTGTGCACTGGGCACAGGCATCCTGAGATCCCTGCCTTGGAGAAGCTTCTCATAACATTACCTATTTCTTGAATCAGTCTCACTTATAATGTTTCAGACATAATACAGCTTTGGCTCTGCGCCTGTGGCTCAATGGGCTAAGGCGCCAGCCACATACACCTGAGCTGGTGGGTTCAAATCAAGCCTGGGCCCGTCAAACAACAATGACGTCTGCAACCAAAAAAAAAAAAAAATGGCCAGGCGTTGTGGCAGGTGCCTGTAGTCCCAGCTACTTGGGGGGCGGAGGCAGGAGACTCCCTTGAGCCCAGGAATTGGAGGTTGCTGTGAGCTGTGATGCCACAGCACTCTACCAAAGGTGACAGCTTGAGACTCTGTCTCCAGAAAAAAAAAAAAAAAGAAATACAGCTTCTTTAAATTTGGGAAAGCAGCTGTTTACATTGAAATACACAGATTGAGCATCCCTAATCTGAAAATTCAAAATCCAAAACAGTCCAAAATTTGAAACTTTTTGAGTGACAACATGCCACAAATGGCAAATTCCATACCCAACCTCATGTGACTGGTTGCAGTCAACATGGAAACTTTGTTTCACATGCAAAATTATTAGCAATAGTATATAAAATTACCATCAAACTATTTATATAAGGTTTATGTGAAACATAAATGAATTTTGTGTTTAGACTTGGGTCCTGTCCTCAAGATATCTCATGTATATGCAAATATGCCAAAATTCAAAAAATCTGAGATCCAAACACTTCTGATCTCAAGCATTTTGGATTAGTGATACTCAACCTGTATAGCATTTTTCTATAGATATTTCTCATAAAATTACAGGCATATTCCTAAGTAAAAATTATTCTGTGTATGATTAAGTTGAAATAATTTTTTACAGTTTAAATATCTCTATAACACTTCAGTAATTTTTATATTAATGTAATATCTTTGGGAAACTTAAGTTCTTATTTAAATAGGGTGTATGTATGTGTGCATACATACTTTCACAATTCCATTTCCAAAACAACTAGGAAATTCATTTCGCATTCAGGTCTTCATAACTGTAGAGCTTCAGCTTCTTTTATTTTCTTCTCTTTCCTTTCCTTCTCAATGTTTATGAGAGATGAACACAAATAGCACTGTCATTTCAGTATTTATTTAAACATAGTTTATGGAGGTGATTTTATCTTTTTGAGATTTTGCACTATATAAAATTAATTAGTTCATCCACAGTCATTTTGGCGCATTTATATTGCTACTTATCAAGTTTACTAGCAACCAAATTGCTTTAAATATATTTTGAAATTATATAAGTACATCAGAGTTGCATTGAAGTTTTCTGAAGTAAGTGCTTTATCAGTTTGTAGGCCATATTAAAATTTGTTCATTATCTCAAGTGAGAAATTTACATGTTATTTATAGTACTATTTGCACAGAAGTGAATAATTGAGGAGAAGGCCAAGCTGATGAATTAAAATTGTATGCCAGATTCCCACAACACTTCTTGTGGTGCGATGACAGTCTTCCACTCAGGCAAATAGCCAATATATTGTCACGAGTAATATATAAGACCTTTGTCGGTAAAAAAAAAAAAATCATAGCAAACATGAAACAGTTTTGGCACAGTGGAAATCTATATGATGCTTTTGGATGGGAACTATTAATATTATAAAAATATCCTTTTAAAGTTGATGAATAATTGTTATAAACCCTTACAATTAAGTATAATTTACAACATGTATATGCCATGATACACAAATCTTAAGTGCACAGCCCAAAGGATTTTTAGAAATTGACGCTGTTCATGTGATCCTCAGCAGCGTTTGATAGTTCCACATGTTTAGCATTCTTGTCGATATTTGACATTGTTAATCCTTTTGATTTTAGCTACTTTGATGGGGATGTAATTGTGTATCGTTGTGGTCTTAAGTGACATTTTTCTGGTAACTAATACTTTTGAATACCTTTTCATTTGCTTGTTAGCCATGTAGATAAACTCTTTTTGTATAATACATCTTAGGGCTTTTATTCACTTCTCTATTTCTGTAATTTTCATATTGATTTATAGATGGTCTTTATATATTCTTGATAGGAATGCTTTGTCAAATATTTTTTAGATTTTTTCTCTTGTTTTAACATAAAAGTTTAAAAATGCATTTTTCTTCTTTTTTGAGCAACTGGCTTTGCTTTTATATTATGCATAATGTGTTTTCATTAGCTTTACTGTACCTTATCATGCTATATATTACATACCAAATCATGTGTTTAAGTTAAAATACTATTGAAAGCTTTTCAAAAGTAACTCAGAACTTACAGAACAGTTGTAAGAATAATGCAAAGAACTCTGATATTAGATTTTAGTCAGAGACTTTATTTAAGCTTGACCATTGTCTCAATAATTTGCTATGTAGAAAAAGGATCTATTGTGGGATCATGCATTATATCTTGTCTTATATATGTATGTGTTTATTCAGGTTTTTTCTTGTTTGATTATTAATTAAAGTGGAGTCAGGAGATTAAGTACATTATTTGTGCATATTGATAAATATCAGAGAATATTTTGAGAGTCATGACAGCCAAGAGTTTCATTGTTAGAGAAACAAAATAAAAATATGGAAAAGAGAAAGGTGAGGAGGAACCTTTGGGGTTGAATTGTGTTTAGAGGTATGGCTGCGAACTCTCAGTTTTCAGTTAGAGAATTACACATATAAAGATGTAGATATGTGTGTATATGTGGATGTATTTATATACATCCATAAGTATATTTTTACCTCTGAATCTGTAAGAAGTGACACATGAAATAATGAGAAAAACTTGGTTTCTAAATACCATTGCCTAACTAAAAGGAACCAAAGTCTATTGAAGAAATGGCTGATTCCAGGGGTAGGGTAGGAAAAGAATAAGATGAACCTGAACATCTTGATCAATCAGAAAGTACAGAGATTCTCATAACAAAATGGATGTATTTAGATAGGATATTAAAGGAAGCTTTAAAAAGTTCCTCTGGGCTACATCTGGGAAATTTCAAACATGAAAATAAAGAATTATAGAAAGAGATTATAACTCATAAAAAAAACAGGTTTTTGGTCCACACTAGTAAAATTTAATAAATGAATAAAGAAGACAAAAAAAGGTCTTTCTTATAGTATACTATCTAATTGATGTGGAAAATGTTGTATGATTAGAAAGTCACCATTTGGCAAACATTATGATAATAATTAATTCAGGCAAGAAACATAAATAGTTTTTTTTTTTTTTTGAGACAGAGCCTCAAGCGGTCACCCTGGATAGAGTGCCGTGGCATCACAGCTCATAGCAACCTCCAATTCCTGGGCTCAAGTGAGTCTCTTGCCTCCGCCTCCCAAGTAGCTGGGACTATAGGTGCCCGCCACAACGCCCAGACATTTTTTTGGTTGCAGCTGTCATTGTTGTTTGGCGGGCCTGGGCTGGATTCGAACCTGCCAGTTCAGGTGTATGTGGCTGGCGCCTTAGCCTGTTGAGCCACAGGTGCTGAGCCTTATTCACACTTTCTTCTGAAAGGTAGAACACAACTATAGCCCAGGATGAGGGAGACCAATGGAGTGGGAAGAGAGGGAAGGGGGGAGGTTTGATGGAGGCAGGGTAAACGGCTGGATGACACCTATGGAGCATATTGCAAGGGTACAAGTCAAATCTATCAAGTGTAGAACATAAATGTCTTAACACAAAAATCAAGTAAATGAGGTGAAAGCTATATTAATTAGTTTGATGTAAGAACGTCAAGTTGTATAAAAAAATCAACACTTTGTACCCCACATATGCATACATGTATTCATGATCTATGTGTATATGACTTAATAAAAAGAAAGATATATTCTAGTGGGACTTTTAATGGGACATTTGAGCAGAACTTAAGTAGCTTCAGAAGAGAAATTGCATTACACCTCCCTTAACAAATCCTAGAAATAAAATAAAAATAAAGAACAGTCTGACTTGGCACCTGTGGCTCAAGCGGCTAAGGTGCCAGCCACATACACCTGAGCTGGCAGGTTCGAATCCAGCCTGGACCTGCCAAACAACAATGACGGTTGCAACCAATAAATAGCCGGCCCTTGTGGCGGGCACCTGTAGTCCCAGCTACTTGGGAGGCAGAGGCAGGAGAATCGCTTGAGCCCAGTTGGAGGTTGCTGTGAGCTGTGATGCCAAGGTACTCTACCCAGGGCAACAGCTTGAGGCTCTGTCTCAAAAAACAAAAAACAAAAAACAAAAAAACAGTCAGAAGAAAACTGCTTTAAAACTGCAGTAATAAAAAGCAATCCGTTATTTGAGCTTTCCCAGGAGGCGGCAGAGACAGGTCCCGATGGGCGAAGGCAAGGCGTCTCCCAGGCCGGACAGTATTTCAGGCCATTTCTGCAGAAGTACATTAAAGCGCCTGATGCCCAGAGCTGCTTCTGGAGGCTGGCAGGTGTTTGACAGGACCTTCACAGCCCTGTCAAAACCCAAACTTACCGCGTTGCCTTCGTGGGGGGCCCGGCTTTCAGCAAGGTTGGAAACCCGTTCAGACGCCCTGGGGGCGGGGAGGAAGGAGAAGGCCGAGACCCACCACCAGAGGGAGCCACAGCTCAGGAGGCTGTGGAAACAATATTCCACAGCCTGAGCCGGTGCATGTTTTGCTCCTCCCGCAGGGCTGCTGCCCCTTTGCCAATGCTCCCAGAGATGCGGGGAGCCAGGCCCTGCTGCCTGGGAGTCAGGAAATAAAATACAGCTGCTGTCTTTCTATAAGGCGGCTTCAAATGGCTCCAAGGGCTGTGCAGATGCAATGTGCTCTGAAACCTGCTTGTTTTTAGGAGAGGGTCAGAAAATCAATAGGACAACCTATTATTTGGGTGTCCATATTAGCCAAAGTGAGCTGGAGCCCTGATTTGGGGGGGGATGTCTCTGCCTTGAGGGGCGGTGGGGGGGGGTGTCTTGGCTCTAACCACCCGCCTGCCCTACCACACCCCTAGTGGGAAGACGTTTTCGAGGTGGGCAAGAACTGGGTACAGGAGATTCACAGAGACCCAGGCTGGGGACACCTGGGAGCAGGGTGACTGGCACCACCCTTGGTCCTTTTGTGTATTTTGTGGTCAAAATCAGATTACCTTTAAAGAAAAAAAAACAAAAACAAAAACCCCACAGTGTGTCATGGTGTGTTATTTGAACAAGGAAGTGTAAGTTGCTAAAAAGGACAGGGCAATCTCAAAACACACCCACAGAATCCAAAGGATTCTGTGCAAAATGCAAAGACATGTTTTATAGCCCAAACACCCACTGCCAGAGAGACAGATAAACAGCATTTCATGTCTAGACGATTGAATAATGAATGCTCAGCAAGAAAATGAATGAATTGTTGAATCAGGGGACAATAGGAATGAATCTCGAAGTAAAAAATCTCAGTGAAAGAAGCCACACCAACAGAGGACATACCAACTCCATTTAGCTCAAAAAAAGGGGCTGGGTTAGTTTACACCTAATGGGCATAATGCACACACTGGGTGAAGGGCAGCTTATAATTTGGGGCTGAAATGTATAAGACAAACTATGCAATGAAAATGTGTGTATCCCTGTAAAATTATGAAATAAGATATTAATGACAATATAATAAAAAATTAAAACAAAATGAGAACCTTAAAAAAATAAAATAAATTTCTGTAATAACAGAAGGAGATCCATGGCTTCATGGGCATAACGGAGGGATGGATTCACATGGAAACTTCTGGGAAGTATGGGAATTTGTATTTTGATTGTGGTAATGGTTCCACAGGACTATGCAGATGCCAGAGCATGTTAAATCATAAGGCTACAACACTCACAGTTTGCCTCATTATACCTAAATGAAACTGCAAGAAAAATATATTTTGTAAAACATCACAGTTTTTACATCAAAGGACACAATCAACAGAGTGAAAAGGTAACCTATGGCATGGAACAAAATATTTGCAAGTCATATATGTGACAAAGAGTTAATATCCAGGATATATAAAGAACTCTCACAATTCAACAACAATAACAAAATCCCCAAATATGATTAAAAAATGGGCAAAGGACTTAAATAGACATTGCTCCAAAGAAGATACACAAATGGCTAACAGGCACATGCAAAGAAGAATCAAATTTAGCCTTATACTACCAGCAGAAAGGCTTGTTTCTTTCTTTTTTAAAAAGATGGTCACTCCTTGGCTCATTGGTCTATCCATTAGAAAAATATTTCCTTGCTTGAAGCATTGGTTATTATTACTATTATTATTTTGAGGCAGAGTCTCATTCTGTCACCCTAGGTAGAGTGCTGTGGTGTCATAGCTCATAGCAACCTCAAACTCCTGGGTTCAAGTCATTCTCCTGCCTCAGTCTCCTGAGTAGCTAGGACTACAGGTGCCCATAATGCCCAGCTAGTTTTTCTATTTTTAGTAGAGATGGGTCTTGCTCTTGCTCAGGCTGGTCTCAAACTCCTGAGCTCTAGGGATCCTCCCAGAGTGCTAGGATTACTGATGTGAGCCACCACACCTGGCTCTAAAATCTTGATAGGTAAAATGGAAGCAGAACCACCTGGCCATACCAGCCAGAACAAGAACTTGCTTTCATCTGCTAGACATTTGTCATAATTTCTATAAAAATCAGCTCTACATTCAAGTTAGGATTTTAAAATTAAAAATTTCCCAAATCAGCATTTGCACTACATTGTTTAGTGCAGGTCAATTTACAATCACTGAGTTGCGGAAACAATCTTAATGCCCACCAACCCGTCAATAGATTAATAAACTGTGATATATATATATATACCATGGAATACTATTCAGCCATAAGAAAATATGGAGACTTTATATCTTTTGTATTAACCTGGATGGAGCTGAAATGCCTTCTTCTTAGTAAAGTATCACAAGAATGGAAAAGCAATTATCCAAGATACTTAACACTAATATGAATCCAGTAGACAAACTGATAGATGCCCACATAAGAGGAAAAACTCAATTCAATTCAAGCTGGGGGGAGAGGGATCCATGTGCTCCCACTTACTGGACACAATGTAAAGGTATTGGCACACCTCCTGGGGGCAGGACACAACTACAACAGGGACCTTACCTAACAAATGCAAACATTGTAACCTAATTGATTGTACCTGTGTACCCTCGTCTGTGGCTCAAAGGAGTAGGGCCCTAGCCCCATATGCTGGAGGTGCAGGTTCAAGCCCAGCCCCAGCCAAAAAAACTGCAAACAAACAAATAAACAAACAAAACATTAATCTGAAATAAAAAAAATAAAATTTCCCAAATCAGAAGTTGGAGACTAGCCAGATGTGTATGATGCTAGTGCCATCATCTTAGTCACAGCCACCTTGTGCCATATAATAGTAACTGACAAGAAATGCTGCTTTCATGATCTCACTTGTTCTTAGTCACACCTCAGACCTTAAAACCCAATTTTGTGGAAATTTTTGGCAAGATAGTGGCCGAGTAACAGCTTCCTTGCAACTGGGCATGGTGAGTCTGGGGAAAGAAGATTCCAGGCATCTCTGGCTGGCGGGATCTGCCCAGAAACATCCCTTTGGGGACACAGGGAGTGAACGTGAGGCTTCTGGACCCCATGAGGAAGGCAAGAGCAGTGGAGAACTGGCAAATGGTTGCGTGTGTTCATTCAGTCTAATACTGCTGGCCGCTGTAAGTACAACAGTAGTGAGATTGCAAACTGGAAAGGTCTTACCTGTGAGCTGTTTGGGTTTTTTTGGACTTGGCATTCTTGGGAGAATGTGGGCAGGAGTCCAGAGGACTTTAAGCATTGTCTTGGGCCCCAGACTGAGCCACCGAGCCAGACAGAGCTAATAGTGTTGGGCTGTGGGCCGTGTGGAGCCATTGTGGGAGAACTGCCCCAGCAAGTTTCATCCGCAGGGTCGCAGGGTCGCAGAATAAGGATCAGGCAGGAGCGAGTAATCTAGTGACTGAGCAGCCTAAGGGCAGGGACTGATACGCCTTGCAGCCTTTGCCCTCAGGGGCATAGAGTGAGAGTGGTTTTGGCACACTGGGTAAGTGGATAGCCACTTAAGGAGTGATCGCAGTGATAAGTGCTTTCCTGGGAAAGCTTCTGCTTAGCCCAGGATGGCAATTTAAAGGGCCTTTTAAGTGGGCTGAGGAGAGATTTAGGTTCTCCACCCTGCGGGGTTTGAGAAATCATTAGAGGCCTCCAGTCTCCATCTCATACAGCTGTATCAGCATTGTGATTAACATATCATACCCCAGAAGATCACCTGTTGCCCAGACAATATTCAGCAAGATATATATACTGCTTTGTTTTTGGTTTTGTTTTGTTTTGTGTTGTTTTGTTTTGGTTTTTGGTTTTTGTTTTT
>CAUYRH010094295.1:0-17652 GCA_963574655.1 Perodicticus potto
GGTGTTGTGGCGGGCGCCTGTAGTCCCAGCTGCTTGGGAGGCGGAGGCAAGAGACTCGCTTGAGTCCAGGAATTGGAGGTTGCTGTGAGCTGTGATGCCACAGCACTCTATCCAGGGTAACAGCTTGAGGCTCTGTCTCAAGAAAAAAAAAAAAAAAACCCTGCATTTTCTGCCCATCAATCCATGAATAGATTAACAAATTGTGGTATATGTATACCATGGGATACTATTTACATCTTTTATGTTTACCTGGATGGAGTTGGAACATATTCTTCTTAGTAAAGTATCTCAAGAATGGAAAAAAGTATCTAAGTACTCAAAACTATTATGAAACCAATACATAAACACTTACATATTCATACAAATGATAAAACACAAATATAGTCCAGCAAGAAGGAGGTGAGAGGAGGAAGGGGAAGGTGAGGGCAGAGAGCAATTGGTGGGATCTCACCTAATATGCATAATGCAAGGGTACATTTCAAAATAACTAAATTATAAATGTCTTACCACAAAAAATAAGTGAGGTAATGGTTATGTTAATCAGTCTGACTTAAGTATTCCACATTGCATATCAAATCATCACAGTGGACCCCGTAAATGTATATAGTTATGAATTAATAAAAAATTAAATTAAAAAAAAAAAACCCTGCATTGTTGTAAGTCCAGAAACAGCAATGTCTCTTAGGGATGGCCTCAGAGCCCAAACACATGCTGGCTGCAGACAGCCCTGGACTTCCGATCTGCAGACTGCGATTCACCACCCCGCCCTGCACCCAGCTCCACTCAGATGTTCTCCATCCACCCGCAGATGCGCTACCTTGTACTCGTCATCTATCAACAGCAACACCTTAGCGTAGTCTTGATCCATGATTGGAAGAAGCAAGGACTGCAAGATGGGGCGCTTCAGCACTGGGGGAGCCACCTGACTCCACTTCCCAAATATGGGATTGAAGACATACAGAGAACTCATTCCCGTTTCCTAAAATGGAGAGACTGTCAGGTTCCATCAACATGAACAGAATGAACAAACTGGCTTGGCGCCCATAGCTCAGTGCCTAGGTCACTGGCCACATACACAAGAGCTGGCAGGTTCAAACCCAGCCCGAGCCTGCCAAACACCGACAACTACAACAGTAACAACAACAACAAAAAACAGCTAGGCATTGTGGCAGGTGCCTGTAGTCCCAGGTACTTTGGAGGCTGAGGCAAGAGAATCGCTTAAGCCTAAGAGTTTAAGGTTGCTGTGAGCTGTGATGCTACAGCACTCTACTGAGGGCTCACATAGTGAGACTCTGTCTCACAAAAAAAAAGAATGAACAAACCTAAGGTCAAATCTGAGGAACTGGGACTTCAACTGCAAGGGGTTCCCTAGTCTTGGCCCTCTTTGTGGAAAATAAATTCCTGACTGAAGGTAAATAGTCGCCTAGGCAAATAATATTCTTTTTTTTTTTTTTTTGAGACAGAGCCTCAAGCTATCACCCTGGATAGAGTGCTGTGGCATCACAGCTCACAGCAACCTCCAATTCCTGGGCTCAAGTCTCCTGCCTCCGCCTCCCAAGTAGCTGGGACTACAGGTGCCCGCCACAATGCCCGGCCATTTTTTGGTTGCAGCCATCATTGTTGTTTGGCGGGCCCGGGCTGGATTCGAACCCGCCAGCTCAGGTGTACGTGGCTGGTGCCTTAGCCTGTTGAGCCACAGGCGCCGAGCCTGCATCACGTGTTTATTTAACCATTATAACTTAAGGCTATGAAAGTGTGAGGAGTAAACACACTAAAACACATTTAAAAATATAGAAAAAACCAGCCCCTGCAATAGGTGGACTCTAGCAAAACCACTGTAATGGATTTATGTCCTTTGATTGTTTTTCATATATATACATACAAAGGAGAAAATGGTCAGAATTAAACAAAAACATTAGATGTTTATTCCTTATGTAAATCTCTAAGGAGCTCCTCCAAAAGGTACCTTTCTAAACTCTCAGAGGTAACCTGACTTAACAAGATCACACTTTGTCCCTACATACCATGAGAAAGTCAGGACACAATGATTGCCAAGAATAGATAAGTCATGTTTCAAGTTTTACATAATCACTCATGTTGATGAATGCAATTAGCTCTCACTGGCCTTTTCATTTGCAGAGATTATACTGAAATCTGTTTTATCTCCTATACTTATTCTCCACTAAACCATGAACTTACTCTAATGAACCTAGGTCAAACACAAAATTTAATGTTATTTCTTTTACAAATGTCCGTGTTTTACCTTAAGCCACTTGTCAACACACTTGGCATGGAACTCGTGGTTACAGGGTAAGACTCTAAGTAGCTGCCTTGACTCAAAATCACACATGCATACTACACACCTAAAAAAAAGCAAAAAGATCATTTAACCACAAAACCAAGAAGTCTATAAAACCACTTATTCCCAGTTATCAAAACATCACCTAAAATTCTAAACAAGATTATTTATTATTGTTATTTTTTCTTTTTTTGAGACAGAGTCTCAAGCTGTTGCCCAGGGTGGAGTGCTGTGGCATTTCAGCTCACAGCAACCTCAAACGCTGTTGGGCTTAAGTGATTCTCTTGCCTCAGCCTCCCAAGTAGCTGTGACTACAGGCGCCCGCCACAATGCCCGGGTATATTTTGGTTGTAGCTGTCACTGTTGTTTGGCAGGCCCAGGCTGGATTCGAACCCGCTAGCGATGTATGTGGGCTGGCGCCCTAGCTGCTTGAGCTACAGGCCCTGAAACATTAAACAAAATTATTAAACAATATCCTGAAAAAAATCACGATGTTAGGGAAACTTCTGATGGCCAGGCGCGGTGGCTCATGCCTGTAATCTCAGTACTCTGGGGAGGCCGAAGAGGGTGGATTGCCTGAGCTCACAGGTTCAAGACCTGCCTGAGCAAGAGCAAGACCCTCTCTCTAAAAATAGCTGGGCAGGTGGCTCATGCCTGTAATCCTAGCACTTGGAAGGCCGAGGTGGGTGGATTGCCTGAACTCACAGGTTTGAGACCAGCTTGAGCCAGAGTTGAGACGCAATCTCTAAAAATAGCTGGGCATTGTAACAGACACCTGTAATCCCACCTACTTGGGAGGCTGAGGCAAGAGAATCACTTGAGCCCAGGAGTCTGAGGTTGCTGTGAGCTATGACGCCACGGCACCCTACTGAGGGTGACAAATTGAGATTCTGTCTCCAAAAACAGAAAGAAAGAAAATTACTGCTTAATATCCAAGTCAGTCTTAATATCAAAGATAATATTCCAAAAAATAGTGCTGGAACCACTGGATTCCCACATGCAAAACAATGAAGGTGGACCTATAACTCACATCATAAATAAATATTAAATCAAAAATGGATCAAAAGCCTAAAATGTAAGAACTAAATTACTAAATTCTTAGAGGAAAACAGCAAAACTTCATGACCATGGATTAGTCAATAGTTTCCCAGAGATGACATCAGAAGCACAAGAAACAATAGCAACAAAGGAGCTGTGGTTGTCCTTGATATTTGCAGAGAATTGGTTCCAGGTCTCCCCGTGACTACTGAAATCTGCAGTCTCCATGTAGCCCAGCTGAGTGGATTACTAGAGCTCGTGAGTTCAAGAACAGCCTGAGCAAGAGCGAGATTCTGTCTCTAAAAATAGCCGCTATTGTGGCAGGTGCCTATAAGTCCCTACTTGGGAGGCTGAGGTAAGAGAATCACTTGAGCCCAAGAGTTTGGGGTTGCTGTGAGCTATAACACTATGGCACTCTACCAAGGGGGTCAACGTGAGACTGTCTCAAAAAAATAAAAAAACAAAAAACCCTCAAAATCTGTAGATGCTTAAGACCTTTATATAAAATGGTGTATTAGTAACCTACACATATCCTTCTATAGACTTTGAAAATCATTATAGTACTTATAATAAAATGTAAATGCTATGTACATAGTTGTTATATTGTTTTAATTTGGTAATACTATAGGTTTTAATACATATTACTTATTATTGTTTTTTCTCAAATAATTTTCATCTCCAGTTGAATACAAAGAGCTACTTGAATTCATCAATTTGTAAAAATTTTGTGCTTTGAAGGACATCATTATTTACTCAAAGTTTTTTTATTTTTGAGATAGAGTCTCATTTAGTTGCCCTGGGGGTAGAATCCTGTGATGTCATAGCTCTCAGCAACCTCAAACTCTTAGGCTCAAGTGATCCTCGTGCCTCAGCCTCCTGAGTAGCTGAGACTGCAGGTGCCCACCACAATGGCCAGCTGTTTTTAGAGATGGGGTCTCGCTCCTGCTAAGGCTGGTCTTGAACCTGTGAACTCAGGCAATCTACCGGCCTCAGCTTCCCAGAGTGCTAGGATTACAGGTGTGAGCCTGAAGGACATCATTATGAAAGTGAACAACAACACAAAGAATGGGAAGACATTTTTAAAAATCATTTATCTGATAAGAGTCTTGTATCTATAATACAGAAAGAACTTACACAATTCAATACAAAGACAATTTAATTAAAAAAATGGAGATAGGATTTGAATAGACCAATAGCACATGAAAAGATGCTCAACATAAGGGCTGGGTGCAGGCTCACACCTGTAATCCCAGTACTTGGGAGGGGAGGCAGGTGGATTTGTCTGAGCTCACAGGTTCGAGATCAGCCTGAGCCAGAGTGAGAACCCGTCTCTAAAAAAAGCTGGGTGTCTACTTGGGAGGCTGAGTAAGAGAACTGCTTGAGCCCAGGAGTTTGAGGTTGCTCTGAGTTCTGACACCATGGCACTCTACCAAGAGGCAACAAAGTGAGACTGTCTAAAAAAAATAAATAAATAAAATAAAAAGGTTCTCAACCTCATTAGCATCAGAGAAATGCAAGTCAAAATCTCCATAAGATACAGTTCATACCCACTAAAATGTCTATATAATTAAAAAAGACAGATAATAACAAGTGATGGTAAAGATGTGGAGAAATCAAAACCCTTGTATACTGCTGGTGGGAATATAAAGAGGTATAGCTACTTTGCAAAAACTGTCTGGCAGTCCTCAAAAGTTTAAACATAGTGTTACTACGTGACTGAGAAATTCACTCCCAGCTATACACTCAAGAGAAATAAAGACGTATATCCAAAGAAAAACGTGTACACGAATGTTCACAGCAGTATTATTCAAAGTTATTATTTGGCTATGGCATTATTATTCAAAGCCAAAAAGTATAAACAACCCAAATGTCTACCAGTTGATCCAAAAATAATCTGTGGTGTATCTTTGCAATGGAATATTATTTGGCCACAAAAGGATATGACTTACTGATATGAGCTACAACAAAGACGGACCTTGAATAAATTATGCTAAGTGAAAGATGCCAGATACAAAATGACCATATGATCCCATTTTGTACAACCTAGAGATTTACATTAGGGGAGGAGAAGGAGGTGCCAGGGTGAAGTGGAGTGGATTGGGGAGATAGGAATAGTTGCTAATGTGTGAAGGGTTTCTTTTGGTGGGTGACAAAAAGTGTCTATGGTGATGGCTATACAACTATGAATATATGTATTAAAAAATATTGAACTATACATTACACACTTTAAATGGATGAATTTCATGGTATGTGAATTATACCTCAATTAAAGCTGAGACAAGAAAAGATACTGTCATAAGCAGAATTTTCAGGTAAAAACCTCAAACTTTATGTGCATGGGACTTTTCTCACATTAAAACATTGTAGAGTCTGAAGTAGAAACAAAATTTCTAGGAAACCTAAAATCCAAAACTCTGTCCAATGAAACTTTCTCAGATGACAGCAATGTTCTACATCTATACTTCCCAAACAGCAGTCACTAAAACAGCAGTGGGCCTAAAAAATTTAATTTTTAATTTTCATTTAAATAACTTTATGAGACTAGTGCCTATTTACTGGACAGCACAGTCCTCAAGTATAAAATAGAGATTCAGGTTATGTTTGATTTTCAAGCTTTTATTTCATAAAAGTAGAAAAGTAACTTTAAGAGTGGTATCAGAAAAATATACTTACAAGGTCTGTTCTGACTGGTGGTTGTTAGGATTGAACCGGTAAGAAGGAAGCTGTTCAATATCTGCTTTAGTCAAACCACGAGGTTTAGCCTCTCCTAGTCGCTCTGCCAGGTTTAACAGGGCCTGCAGCAGGAAAAGGACATGTATTTCCATCTTTTAAATATTTTCTATTTCAAATAATTTAAACATTTTATTATGGAAAATATGAAACTCATACAAAGAGAAATAGTGTAATGAACCCCTACAGACATTACCCAGGCTCAACCATTCACGGCTAATCTTGTTTTATCTATTATTATCTATTCTAAACTTCAGATTTCTTATTTATTTATTTTTTTGAGACAGAGTCTCACTATGTTGCCCTTGGTAGAGTGCTGTGGTGTCACAGCTCACAGCACCCCCAAACTCTTGGGCTTAAGTGATTCTCTTGCCTCAGCCTCCAAAGTAGCTGGGACTAAAGGCACCTGCGACAACACCCAGCTATTATTATGGTTGCAGTTGTCACTGTTGTTTGGCAGGCCTGGGCTGGGTTAAAACCCGCCAACTCCAGTGTATGTGGCTGGTGCCCTAGCTGCTGAGCTATATGCAAAATTCAGATTATTTGGAACAAAATGAAAAGAGAGTATTATTTCATGAGTATTAGGGCATCTGTAAAACACAGTTTATCACTTTTGACACTGTGGGCTGGATAATTCTTTGCTGGGGGACTATCCTGGGTACTGGAGGATGTTTAGCAACATCCCTGGCTTCTCTCTATCCACTAGGTGCCAGTAATAACCTGCATCCCAACCCCCGCATAACAACCAAAAAATGTTTCCAGACCTGTCAAGATATTCCCTGGGAGACAACTGATTCTCCCTAATTGAGAATCACTTAGACGTTTTTCCTTTTTGAAGGGAGACAGAATCTTACCCTGTCACCTAGGCTAGAGTACCATGGTCTCAGCCTAGCTCACAGCAACCTCAAACTTCTGGGTTCAAGGAATCCTCTTGCCTCAGCCTCTCAAGTAGGTGGGACTACTCACCACCACACCCAGCTAATTTTTTATTTTTATTTTACTTTTTTATTTTTTGAGATGGAGTTTCACTTTGTTGCCCTCGGTAGAGTGCCGTTGCATCACAGCTCACAGCAACCTCCAGCTCTTGGGCTTAGGTGATTCTCTTGCCTCAGCCTTCCAAATAGCTGGGACTACAGGCGCCTGCCACAACGCCCGGCTATTTTTTTGTTGTTGCAGTTTGGCTGGGGCTGGGTTTGAACCCACCACCCTCGGTATATGGGGCCAGTGTCCTACTCAGTGAGCCACAGGCACCACCCTAATTTTTTATTTATTTTTATTTTTTTTGAGATAGAGCCTCAAGCTGTCACCTGGATAGAGTGCTGTGGCATCACAGCTCACAGCAACCTCCAATTCCTGGGCTCAAGCGAGTCTCCTGCCTCCGCCTCCCAAGTAACTGGGACCACAGGCACCCGCCACAACGCCCGGCCATTTTTTTTTTGGTTGCAGCCGTCACTGTTGTTTGGTGGGCCCAGGCTGGATTTGAACCTACCAGCTCAGGTGTACGTGGCTGGCGCCTTAGCCGCTTGAGCCTCAGGCGCCGAGCCCTAATTTTTTATTTTTAATAGAGACAGGGTCTTGCTCTTGCTCAGGTCTTTAAATCTTGACTCAAGTGATCCTCCTGCCTTGGCCTCCCAGAGTGCTAAGATTACAGCCATAAGATATACTGCTTAAAACAACATAACCACTGGGCAGTGCCTGTGGCTGAGCGAGTAGGGTGCCAGCCCCATATACCAAGGGTGGCAGGTTCAAACACTGGCCCAGGCCAAACTGCAAAACAAAACAAAAAAAATAGCCTGGTGTTGTGGCGGGTGCCTGTAGTTCCAGCTACTCGGGAGGCTGAGGCAAGAGAATCCCCTAAACCTAGGAGTTGGAAGTTGCTGTGAGCTGTGTGATGCCACAACACTCTACCAAGCGTAATAAAGTGAGACTCTGTCTCTACAAAGATAAAGACAAAAAAAAAAAAAAAAAAACCATAACCACAATGACATCATAACTAAAAAAATTAACACTAATTCTTTAACACCAAATGTTCAAATATCTCAAATTGTTTTAATTATTTAAAAATTTTTTAAGGATCCAAATAAATCTATACATTACCATGGCTTCGTATGTCCCAAGTCTCTTTTTTATCCTCTCATCTGTTGAAGAACTCACATCAACGCAGAATATAGAAATTCCCAGTTTGAATACTGCTGAATAAACCTCCCCCATCCCTGACCAGTGTAGTTTAATATAATCTCTGCTTCCTATATTTCCTATAAATTGGTAGATTGACTTTTTTTTTTTTTTTTGAGACAGAGCCTCAAGCTGTCACCCCGGGTAGAGTACCGTGGCATCACAGCTCATGGCAACCTCCAACTCCTGGGCTAAAGAGACTCTCTTGCCTCAGCCTCCCAAGTAGCTGGGACTATGGGCACCCACCACAATGCTGGCCATTTTTTGGTTGCAGCCATCATTGTTGTTTGTCAGGCCCGGGCTGGATTCAAACCCGCCAGCTCTGGTATATGTGGCTGGCTCCTTAGCTGCTTGAGCTTCAGGCACCGAGCCAGATTGACTATTTCTAACTTATTTTTTTGCAGTTTTGGCCAGGGCTGGGTTTGAACCCATCACTTCCGGCATATGGGGCTGGCACCCTACTCTTTTGAGCCACAGACGCCTCCCAGATTGACTATTTCTATAATGAGGTCTATCATGTCTAGTTTTTATGTTAGCAGTCAATGATGAGACACTGTATAGATCTATTAATTCATTAAAGACGACAATAATATTCTAATTTTATTATTTCTTTATTCATTAAATTATTTCCATATTGAACAACTGCCTCACACTAAATTGACCTCAGTAATGTAATTTATATAGTAGAGGTAGAATGATTAAGAACTTATGTGTTTTAACATATTTGATTTATTACAATATATTGCAGTTATTATGGTTATTGATTTTATACCTGTATGTACTCTCTTAGTTTTTAATGACTCCTATAACTCATTTGCTTTATCCCACAATTAGGTTACCTTTTGTGGACTGCCTTTTTGTACTTTTCAGGCAGCCATGGGGTTATGGGAATGGATAACCAAAAAAGAATGATGAATGAAGGAGAATTAATTTCCACAAATCTCAATAAGGGACACTATTATACCTGTTCGTTTTAATATAATGATAGCACAACTTTGCCTTTGCAACAACTTTTATTTTAGAGAATTGAGTCATCTGAATAGTCTGTTCCCCTTTCGCTGGCCTTTTAGCCTTTCTAAATGCTAGAATAGAAGATAAATGGTTAAATCTAATGGATCCTGATTACAACGAGTGTATAAGATTTAGAACAAATTGATAATACAGTTTATAATTATCTTTTATACCTCTTGTACATACTACAGGACACGAAGGTCAACAAAGACAATTTTATGATAATAAAGCATGTTCATTAAGCCCTTTTTGGACGGAGAGTATATGGGCATATGGTTTTATTACCCTGGGCTTTTTTGTAAACTACAGATACTGCATTTCTTTTTAAAGAAAAAAGAGAAGTTTTGTGGCAATCCCCCATTAGGCAAGTGTACTGGTATTTCTAATGGCATGTGCTCACTTCATGTCTCTGGGTCACATTTTTGTAATCTCACAATACTTCAAACTTTTTCATTATTATTATACTGACTATAAAGACTTGTGAGTAACAATTTGTTACTACAAGGTGTCCCAAAGGAAAATCAACAAACTCATATTGCCTTTTTTCATTTTTTTTTTCAGACAAGAGTCTCATGCTGTCGCTCTAGTTAAGAGTGCTGTTGCATCATAGCTCACAGCAACCTCCAATTCTTTTTTTGTTTTGCAGTTTTTGGGCAGGGCCGTGTTTGAACCCACCACCTCCCGTATGTGGAGCTGGCACCCTACTCACTGAGCCACAGGTGCCGCCCGCAACCTCCAATTCTTGAGCAATCCTCTTGCCTCAGTTTTTTCCTTTTTAATAGAGACAGGGTCTTGCTTTTGCTCACGCTGGTGTCAAACTCCTGAGCTCAAACAATCCACCCGCCTCCCCTCCCAGAATGCTAGGCTTACAGACGTGAGCCACCATGCCTGGCCAATATTTTTTATATTTATATATTAACAGGTAGAGAAATGTTTTGTAAATAATCTTCTAAAATTCCATAATGAATATTTTGTAAACAAAGGAACATTTAGCTACAATTTCCCATTTTCTCTATGCATGTATGTATGGTGATCTTTGAGACACCTTGTACTATTATAATTATTTTGGGGTGCCATAAATCACACCCATATAAAAGGCAAATTTAAATGATAATGATAAATGTGTGTTCTGATTGTCTATTCTCTCACCTTCCAGACCTCCCTATTTCTTGAGACACAATACTGAAATTAGTTAGGCCAATTATAATCCTACAATGGCCTCTAAGTGTTCAAATGAAAAGAAGAATTGAAAGCCTCTCACCTTAAATAAAGCTAGAAATGATTAAACTAAGTATTGAAAGATGTGGTAGACCAAAAAGGTAGACCTCTTTGTGAATAATTAGCCAAGTTGTGAATGCAAAGGAAATATTCTTCGAGGAAAGTAAAAGCACTACTCCAGTGATCATATAAATGTTAAGAAAGTGAAACAGGGGTGGTGCCAGTAGCTCAGTGGGTAGAGCACCGGCCACATACACCAAGGCTGGTGGGTTCGAACACAGCCCAAGCCAACTAAAACAACTGCAACGACAAGAACAACAACAAAAAAATAGTTGGACGTTGTGGCAGGCACCTGTAGTCCCAGTTACTTGGGAGGTTGAGGCAAGAAAATTCCTCAAGCCCAGGAGTTTGAGGTTGCTGTAAGCTGTGATGCCATATCACTCTATCCAGGGCAACAGCTTGAGACTCTGTCGCAAAAAACCGAAACAAAACAAAAAAGAAAGTGAAACAGCCTTATAGTTTTGAGTGGTGTGGACAGAAGATCAAACCAGTCACACATTCCCTTAAACCAAAGCATAACTCATGGCTCGGCGCCTGTGGCTCAGCGGGCTAAGGCGCCAGCCACGTACACCTGAGCTGGCGGTTTCGAATCCAGCTCGGGCCGGCCAAACAACAATGACGGCTGCAACCAAAAAATGGCTGGGCATTATGGCGGGCACCTGCAGTCCCAGCTACTTGGGAGGTGGAGGCAGGAGACTCGCTTGAGCCCAGGAATTGGAGGTTGCTGTGAGCTGTGATGCCACTGCACTCTATCCAGGGTGACAGGTTGAGGCTCTGTCTCAAAAAAAAAAAAAAAAAAAAAAAAAGCATAACTCAGAGCAAGGCCCTAACTCTCTTTAATTCTATGGAGACTACAAGAAGCTATAAGAAGAACAACATGAAACTATCAGAGGATGGTGATGGTTCATGAGGTTTAAGGAAAGAAGTCATCTACATTATGTAAGGTAAAGTAATGTAATGTAACATAATGTAACAAGCAGCAAGTGCTGATGTAGAAGCTGCAAGTTATCCAGATCTACTTAAGATAAATAATGAAGATGGCTACACTAAACAAAGTATTTTCCCTTTTTAAAAATAGACTTTATTTTTTACAGCTATTTCAGGTTCACAGCATCCCTTCTACATGCATTATCAGCACCTTCCACCAGAGTGAAGGTTCACTGTTATAGTCAATGAACCTACATTGATACATCATTATCTCATAAGCCCATAGTTTACTTTTGGATTCACTATCCTAATGTAAAAAACATTTTCAACATAGACAAAATACCCCTATAGGATGCCATCTAGGACTTTCAGTAGCTAAAGAAGTCAATCCTTGGCTTCAAAGCTTCAAAGGATAGTCAGACTCTCTTGTTTGGAGCCAATGCAGATGGTGGCTTTAAGTTGAAGCCAATGCTCATTTGTCTTTCCAAAAAATCCAAGTACCCTTACAAAATATTCTAAATCTACTTTGCCTGTATTCTATAAATGGAACAATAATGCCTGAATGACAATGCCATCTGTTTATAGCATGGTTTATTAAAAATTTTAAGTCCAACTGTTAAGACTTACTACTCAGAAAAAAAAATTCCTTTCAAAATATCGATACTAGGGCTGGGTGCAGTGGCTCACACCTATAATCCTAGACTCTGCGAGGTCCAGGTGGGTGGACTGCCTGAGCTCAGGAGTTTGAGACCAACCTGAGCAAGATCAAGACCCTGTCTCTAAAAATAGCCAGGTGCTGTGGAGAGTGCCTATGGTCCCAGATACTAGAGAGGCTTAGGCAAGAGTCACTTGAAGCCCTAGAGTTTGAGGTTGCTGTGAGCTGTGATGCCACAGCACTCTACTGAGAGCAACATAATGAGACTGTCTCCAAAAAAAAAAAATAATTTAGAATATTCCATAAACTATGTTGATAAAAGCAGTGGAAGAGGCTGAGAGGACTGCCTTTAATTTAGAAAGAGGTTCTACTGTGGGTAAAATGCTATTAAACTGCATAGCTCAGAGAAATTTTTGTAAAACTTTCGTAAACTTCGTTCTTATTTTAGAAATTTCCACAGTAACCCCAAGCTTCAGCACCACCACCCTGATCAGACAGCAGCCATCAACACTGAGGCAAGATCCCTCACCAGCAAAGAGATTATGACTCAGCTGAAGGCTCATCTTACCATTAATATTTTTTAGTAATAAAATATTTTAAGATTAGGCTTGGCACACATAGCACAGTGGTTACAGCATCAGCCACATACACCTAGGCTGCTGGGTTCGAACCTGGTCTGGGCCAGCTAATCAACAGTGACAACCGCAACAAAAAAAATAGCCGGGCGTTGTGGTGGGCTCCTGTAGTCCCAGCTACTTGAGAGGATGAGGCAAGAGAATCGCGTAAGCCCCGGAGTTTGAGGTTGCTGTGAGCTGTGACACCATGGCACTCTACCCAGGGTGGCATAGTGAGATTATCTCAAAAAAAAAAAAAAGTATGTACATTGATTTTTGATATAATGCTATAGTCTCTTTAACAGACTATAGTATTATATAAACATAACTTTTATATGCACTGTGAAATAAAAACTTTGTGACTTGTTTTATTGTGATATTTGCTTTACTGCAATATTCACTTTAATGTGATGGTCTGATGCAATATCTCTAAAGTATGCCTGTAATGATCAAGCCCCCAACAACTTATGTTATCTACAAGGCAAAACAACTGAAGGCAGGACATGACTAGTGCTTACATACTCTTGCAATAAAAAGGGAGAAACTCATTTAGATCTAGGAGATAGACTAGACATGCTGTTCACAAAGACGGCAATTTTTGTACTGGGTGTTCCAAGATGAGTATGTTTTTAAAATGTGGAGGTGGGGGACTCTTTTAGTGGAAGAACAGAAGGAACTAAAGGCACAAGACACACTGAAAAATATTTTGAGTGTTCTGGAGTAAGCCAACTAGGGAGTGTGTTTTAGGTGTCTACACTATGAAATACAACCAGAAAAACAAAAAAGACTTTTTAAATTGCTTGAAAGTATGACTTCACAGAACATCAAAATATTCAACTCAAAAATACAGTTTAGAAATTCCAGACTGGGGGCGGGGCTCACACCTGTAATCCTAGCACCCTGGGAGGCTGAGGTGGGAAGATCAACTGAACTCAGGAATTCCAGACCAGACTGAGCAAGAACAAGAGCAAGACTCTGTCTCTACTGAAAACAGAAAAAAATTAGCTGGGCTTTGTGGCCAGTGCTATAGTCCCAGCTACTCAGGAGGCTGAGGGAGGAGTATCGCTGAACCTAGGAGTTTTAGGTTGCTCTCAGTAAGGCTGATGCCACAGCACTCTGGCCTGGGCAACAGAATAAGACTCTGTCTGTGCCCCTTCCCCCCAGAAGGGATTCCACAGCCAAATACAAGATACTTTCAGCTGTCCTTTTAGTCAACATATTATGACAGATTTTAGTACTTAAACAGCAACTGTTCTTATTGCTCTCTACAAAACTAATATAACCAGTGTAGAAACAGGCAATTATTATAGCCCCTTTCTCTTACCAGTCTGGGAATGGAATCCAAAGGGCACTGCAGTGTGAATATGTATACAGAAAGAAACATAGTAGCATTTTTGAAAAACTACAGGAGAATACAGCATTAGGCTAGACTTCTTCACATGCATTAAAAAAAAAAAAAGCTCCCAAAGGTAATTTAATACTGTATGTGTCTTCTCCTCTGTCCTCAGGTTAAATTCACCCAAAAACCTGCTTCAGTATTCATACTGTGAAAACAGACTGAGTGAAGCTAGAGTGAGAAAGGCTGCCTGGCAATATCAAAAGTCACACATAGTTACATTCAACATATTCAAATCCAGAGGCTCGGTGCCTGTGGCTCAACGGGCTAAGGCACCAGCCACGTACACCTGAGCTGGCAGGTTCGAATCCAGTCCAACCCACCAAACAACAATGACGGCTGCAATCAGCCGGGCCGTTGTGGCGGGCACCTGTAGTCCCAGCTACTTGGGAGGCGGAGGCAGGAGACTCGCTTGAGCCCAGGAATTGGAGGTTGCTGTGAGCTGTGATGCCACAACACTCTATCCAGGGTGAAGCTTGAGGCTCTGTCTCAAAAAAAAATAAAAATAAAAAAAAATTCAAATCCAGACTGGCCTTCCAGCTTCCTAACCCTACCTCCTACATACCTAATCTCAAATAATATAGCATGGTCAGCATCATCTCAGCTAGGTAATGTCATCCACTTGACCTACTGTCATCTGATTCTGCTTCTTCCCAAGCTACTGCAATACTTTTTGCATAGCATCTTCTTCTGTAATTTCCCCATCCTCAACCTCAACCTCACCATACAGTAATCAAAGTCCTATTAATTCTAGGGTTTAAATGTGCTTCAAAGGTGTGCTCCCTTTTCTCTAAGGGTACAACCTGATGGTTTGACATACATAGTGAAATGATTACTATAGTCAAGCAATTTACCTGTCACCTTCCATGGTTAGTATGTTCTTGTGTATGGTAAGAGTACTTAAAAATCTACTCTTAGCAAATTTTGAGCATACAATACAATATTATCAACTATAGTCTTCAGAGTGGTACATCTCTGGACTTACTCATGGTACAAAACCTTAAGTTTGTACTTTTTTGACCTGTTTCTCCCCATTTCTTCACCCTCCCTGCCTCTGGTAACCAGCATTCTAATCTGTTTCTATGCATTCAGCTTTATTTTTTTTTTTAAGATTCATTATATGGCTTGGCGCCTGTGGCTCAACAGGCTAAGGCGCAGCCACGTACACCTGAGTTGGCGGGTTCGAATCCAGCCTGGGCCCGCCAAACAACGATGGCTGCAACCAAAAAATGGCCAGGCATTGTGTCAGGCGCCTGTAGTCCCAGCTACTTGGGAGGCAGAGGCAACAGACTCGCTTGAGCCCAGCAATTGGAGGTTGCTGTGAGCTGTGATGCCACAGCACTCTATCCAGGGTGACAGCTTGAGGCTCTTGTGTCAAAAAAAAAAAAAATGAATGCATAAAGGAATTATGAGATACACAAGGGCTGCCTGGAAAGGGTCCAGCAATGTAATATGAAAAATAGAGACACATACACAGTACTTTCTGGACAGCCCTTGTATGAATGTGAATATTATTCAGCCTTGTAAAAAGGAGATACTACTGCCTTGTGCTGCAACATAGGTGAACCTGGAGGATCTTATGCTAGGTGAAATAAGTCTAACACAAAGAATAACATTCCATGATCTCATTTATACATAGAATCTTTTTTTTCTTCTTGAGAGAGCCTCAAGCTGTCACCCTGGATAGAGTGCTGTAGCATCACAGCTCACAGCAACCTCCAATTCCTGGGCTCAAGCGAGTCTCCTGCCTCCGCTTCCCAAGTAGCTGGGACTACAGGCGCCCGCCACAATGCCCGGCCATTTTTTAATTTAATTTTTTAAGACAGAGTCTCACTTTGTCACCCTTGGTAGAGTGCTGTGACATCATAGCTCACAGCAATCTTGGGTTCAAGTGATCCTCTTGTCTTAGCCTACCAAGTAGCTGGGGTTATAGGCACCTGCCACAATGCCCAGCTATTTTTAGAGACAGGGTCTGGCTCTTGCTTGGGCTGATCTTGAACTCCTGAGCTCAAGCAAAACACAGGCCTCGACCTCCCAAAGTGCTAGGATTACAGGTATGACCCACCGAGCCTGGCCCCATGTGCTCACTTTTAAATTGGAACTAAACATGGAGTACAACACACGTGTACATATGGTACTAAAATTAAAAAAAAAAAATCAAGCATGTGGGAGGGGAAAAGAAGGGATGCACAAATTCACACCCAACAGGTATAAGGCACACTATTTGGGGGAACGGACAGTTATAACCTTGACTCAAAGTGTACAGAAATAATGCATGTAACCAAAATATTTGTACTCCCATAACAATCATATATATATACATATATATATATATATATATTTTTTTTTTTTGAGACAGAGTCTCACTCTGTAGCCTTCAGTAAAGTGCCATGGTGTCACAGCTGACAGCAACCTCCAACTCTTGGGCTTGAGTGATTCTCTTGCCACAGCCTACCGAGTAGCTAGGACTATAGGCACTCACCATGACGCCCGGCTATTTTTTGTTGCAGTTGCCACTGCTGTTTTAGCTGGCCTGGGGCCGGGTTTGAACCTGCCACTCTCAGTATATGGGGCTGGCACTCTACCCACTGAACCACAGGCTCTGCCTCATAACAATCTGATATTAAATAAATAAATAAATAAAATCTAATGATGGGGAAAAAACGATTAAATGAGTTGAGACATGTTCAATGCTTCCAATAGTGCCCATAATATAAAAAGAACTTGTTGTTGAAGTTGTGGCTGTTGTTGCGTGGAGAAACCCTTTGAACATAGATCTTCTCATTTCACTCCTTCACAAAAATAACTATATATTGAATAGGAAAAAAAAGTCTGAAGCCATGACATTTGGATTGGTTATGGAGACCCAAACTAAACCATCAAAAACTTCCCTTTGCAAAAGCTCTTTTTTTCTCTTAAAGTCAGCATGGCAATCTTTGAGTGCTCATCCACTGCCCTCCTTATTTGCTGGCAAATTAATAAACATCTTTTTCCTTTTCCTCAAACCACTTGTCCTCATTCTTCGTCCTTACTGATGTGGTCTAGGAACAAGTACGTAAGTTTTTTTTTTTTTTTGAGACAGAGCCTCAAGCTTTCACCCTGGATAGAGTGTCGTGGCATCACAGCTCACAGCAACCTCCAATTCCTGTGCTCAAGAGAGTCTCCTGCCTCCGCCTTCCAAGTAGCCGGGACTACAGGCGCCCGCCACAAGGCCTGGCCATTTTTTGGTTGCAGCGGTCATTGTTGTTTGGCAGGCCCGGGCTGGATTCGAACCTGCCAGCTCAGGTGTACGTGGCTGGCACCTTAGCCCGTTGAGCCACAGGCGCCAAGCCCAAGTACCTAAGTTTTGATAATAGCCAATGCAAAAAGAAAATAGGATAGAAGGGGAAAATTGGGATCCACCAGTTAAAAGCCTTAGCAGTTGGGCGGCGCCTGTGGCTCAGTGAGTAGGGTACCCGCCCCATATACGGAGGGTGGTGGGTTCGAACCTGGCCCTGGCCAAACTGCAACAACAAAAAAAATAGCTGGG
>CAUYRH010094299.1:0-20390 GCA_963574655.1 Perodicticus potto
TTGTGGCGGGCACCTGTAGTCCCAGCTACTTGGGAGGCAGAGGCAAGAGACTTGCTTGAGCCCAGGAATTGGAGGTTGCTGTGAGCTGTGATGCCACAGCACTCTATCCAGGGTGACAGCTTGAGGCTCTGTCTCAAAAAAAAAAAAATTGTCTACCATAGGTAAAAGCTCAACCAAATCTAATCTGGAAGCAGATGGCTCCTTTATTTAACAACTAAGGAAAGAGGTCCTGGGACCTCTTGCCCAAGATAAAGGTCAGGTATTAATTAAGTTAGGATTAGAATTAAGTTCTCTTTTGTCTTAGGCCACTCCATCACTTGTTCCACTTCTGATTTCCATGACCTAAGAACAAGAAAAAAAGCGTTCATAAGAATTCACAGCAAATTGATAAATGCTTGGGGGAAAAATTATTTAATGTGCTATGGTTTGGTGCAGGAGAGAAGAAACTTGATTATTCCTGGAAAATAGGGTACATGGGTGGTGAAGCAATGTTAGTTTGCTCTGGAACAGGGAAGGAACGAAGCTCTTGCAAGGTGACCAAAAGTTTGGTACTTGTCCCCAAGGCCAACTCACTGAGAAGGAAGAATAAGGAAAAATGGTTTGAGGAAAAGGAAAGAAAATTTTATCAACTTGCTGGGAAATGAGGAGTGTGGCAGACTAGCATCTAGAAAACCCACTGCCCCGTCTTGAAGCAGAAATACAGGGCTTTTTAAAGGGAGATTTTCAGAGGTGGGGCTCAGGTGCCAGGAACCAGTGTTACATGATGATCCCACGACCTCTGGGCAGTTCTGTTAGCCATCTCCTGTGGCTTAAGATACTGGAAAACAAAGAACAAAGAACATTTATCTGCCCCCTTTGAATTACTGGCCTCAGATATGAATGCAGGTTTTAATTATCGCAAAGGGGCAGAATCGGGTTAAGGAGACAATGATAATACACATTTTTCCCTTTTCCAGAACTTTACCTCTTTACAAAAGTATACCCTGGAGGCCGCAGCCTGAAGCTAATTGCCCTTCTTCAAGTTCAGGGTATTAGAGTTAAAGCCAAACACTCTTTTCCACTGAGATGTCTCTTGTGGTTCTGTTGCCCAGGAGGCTCTGGCATGAGCAAGGATGTTTATAATCTTCTGCAGTGACTCTGCAGTCCGAACAGAAGCTCCTTGATTGGCTTTCAGCAGCGCCTGCAGACTGTCATCCTATCTGCACTCAGAGCACATGCCTACCAGAGCATCGTTGTGCTTATTTGCCTTTGCTGCAAGTTGAAATGTTAGCTTTCCATATACCACTGAATATTCATTGTGATGACTGTGAAACCTATTGCCTTCCATTCATATTTTGTATAGTAAGCAGCGAATTTAAGGTCGATGGTAGGTGCCAGGGATATGAATTCAGAAGCTAAGCAGATAAGGCATACAAATAATTGAAAACAACTGAAGAGGGCTGTGAAGGAAAGGTATCGGGCCCTAGAGATCACATAACAGGGGTACCTGGTCAGGCCTGATAAGTGATGAAACCCGAGGTTTTAATCACTATAGTGTACAAGACGGAAGGCAGAAGCATCTTACATTTAAGAAGGGCCCTATACATCCATTCCTGAGCTTTAAATGTGGCTGAGTTTTCTGGAAAGAGGCGAATGAAGTAGGAAATTTCTAGAGCAGCTGTCAGCTTCCTCGGCAGGGAAAGGTGTGATTAACCATTTTGTCAACCAAGGCAGTTATAGAGAGAAGTCACAAAGGGTAAGGATTCCATTTCATATTCCAGTCCTAGGACTAAGAGCGATAGAGCTAAGGGGGAATCACAGAATGTGTTGTTTATCTTTTTGCTAGAGGGAAGAACATGTGTGACCTGTGTGAACTAAATGCAATCTAGCTTGACCAGAGTGTGAAGGGACTTGAAAAAAAAAAACAAAAAGCCTGCACAATTCTTTTAGAAAATTGAGGAAATACTGGATTCCAACAAGGTGAAAGAGAAATGACACTTGAGTCATTCAGGAGAATAAAAAAGAGAAGAATGTGACAAGAGGAAGAGGAGCTGAAAATCTCCTCCACAGAGTAGTTAGACATAGTCAACGTGCACATTTCACATCTGGACTTTCTGGAGAAGTAGCATGCATGCTCCCAAGCATAACGGTGACTCCTCCAAGAAGAGTCATCATCTGGCTCATGAGAAAGAAGAATGGAAGAAAGTGATTTGAAGGAGAGAAAAAGGAAAGAAACCTGGGGCGAAGAGTAGATTGCAGACCTGGGAAGTCTGTAATTCCAGGATTCATCATGGAAGGCTTTAAGCATTGAGTGAAAAGTAACCTTTGAAGTAAAAAATGAGGTTGCAAATTTCAGTCTATGGCTGTATGTACATTTGATACAGCCTGTTGCTTGTCTTTCTTCAGCACAGAAGTTGGGATGGAAAGCCTAAAAAGACTTGTTGAGGGTGGTGCCTATGACTCAAGGAGTGGGGCACTGGCCTCAGCCAAAAACTGCAAAAAAAAAGTCTCCTTTAAAAGACTTGTTGAGCCCACATATTGGAGAAGGAATGGATTTTGAAGTATATGTGGGCAATTAGATTCTATTGCCTTGTCATACTTGAGGCACAGGAAAATCGTTATCCACTTTTTCCAATTAACTTCTGTGACTTTGGATGAAAAAGTACAGAACTTTTACAGAACTTCGTAAAAGTTTACGAAGATGGGATCCAACGATGGGAAGTCTCTAAATAGTGGTTGTAATTAGTAGGAAGACAGATTTTAGGCTAGGGGTTGGGTACATCTTATTAGAGAAGAGAAGAATGCAATTGTCTGGATTCTAGGTTCTTCTTAGTGTGGAAAAAAATGACCAGACCCACCAAAAGCAAGGCTAGCATGAAACAAACTTTATTGAAGAAGAAAATGATAGGCTGACAGAGAAAGCGCAAGATAGAGGCTTATAGAGCAAGATAGTTTCACCATAGGAATAGAATAGGACCCTTTGTCACTACAAAAAAGGCTCTGGTTATAGTCTGGAGTCTTTTTTTATACTGTCTGGACGGGGCCCACATCATGGTTCAGATGTCATCGTGGAATTACTTTGGTGCATGGTTAAAACACGATGATTAGCCTCGGGTTACTCTAATCTGAGTCACTTTCCAAATCCTGTTGTGCCTGAGCTGCCCGGCCCATGGGGTGTTCCTCCTTTTCTCAGGCGTGGCAGTTGCTTTGAACAAGATTAAGATGGGTCAACACCAGCACGGGGTCTGCCCTTGTCCTTCCCCGGTGGGGGAGTCTTGGAGAGTCTTGGATCCCTCACTAACTACCTAACAAGATAGATAAAATGCATAATGCACTCCTGATACAGATCCTGAAACTGTTACAGAAACTACACATAGCACTAACAGGGGGGTTTAGGAAGCCAGTCTTCTGCTTGTATGTCTCAGTTGTTTAAACCAAGTTCTTGTCTGGACTCATTAATAATTAATTTACAAAAAAAAAAAGAAAAGAAAAAGTCAATTATTCAAGCCAATGGTACTATTTGTCATCCAGTGTGGATACTTTGATGGCTTTAGACTATTTGAATAATAGTTTCCACCTGAGAACCATAATACTAACAAGAAGTTGCAAATCTCCCAAAATCAAAATAAAATTTATGTATGCTAGTCAATTGGCTATAACAACCAAAATAACCTAAAGTGCCATTTTCTCAATTTCATAATTTCTTTTCCAATTGTCATTGAAATAATTTCTGTAGTCTTCTGTCCCCTTTTTACTTTGTGATGGAAATGGGATTATGATTTTCTATTCAATGTTATGTGAAATCTAGAGAAGCCAGTGTGGGCAACGCAGGAAAGGAAAATAGTGTACAAGATAGTATGTTCTTCAAAATAATGTGTGAATAAAATGACATGAAAGAGTCACTTTGGTCACAGTAGGCTGTAATGTTGGTTTAAGAATGGAAGTAGAGGGGAAAATCTTGGAGATATGGTTAACAGGCAGTTTATGGAATCCATGAATGCCAACCTGAGTGGTTTGAATCTAGATTCTGGGTGTAGGAAGTCTAAACATGTTTCAGTGTCAAAATGAGAATGATTTTTAGGAATACTAATTTGGCTACCACAGGTAGGGTAAATTTGTGAGCCAAGGGGTTAGGATACTGAAAACAGGGCAACAGGATAGGAGAAGATTATAGTAGAGCAAGTATGATCTGAAAACATTCTGATAATGGTAGCAATGGAAGAGAGAGATTAGGCAAAGAAAGAATTGTTAGGGCTTGGTAAAGAAGAAAGAAAGAAGTGAGATAATGCTGAAATGTTGAGCCCACATGACCAGGACAATGAAGGAAAAGATAAAAACTTAAATTATTGATACATGACTTCTGGTTAAAGGTAGGTTTTCTCACGCCTTTGTTATAAATCAGGGTTCAGTTGTAGACAACAGAGTCTAGCCTATGTAAGCAGAGAGATGTTTGTCTATTAAGAGGTTTGTGAGATCACTGTGGTGAAGGGAGCTGATGACTCCAGGTTAAGTTAGGAAAGACTCTCAAACCTTATTAGAGAGCTGGACCTGAGGTGGGCTGCTGCAGGCACCTTAGAAGGCGTGTATCACCGCGGCTGACCACAGTACCAGACTGCCTCTGACATAGACCTTGCCGGGAATGTGCCCCCTGATTGGTGCCTTTCTCTCCATGCAAGTCATTCTGAAGCCAAGTCTGAAACCTGAATTTGAAGAGACCAGGAGATGTTTTTTAGCCTTCCAGGGCCTGTGTGCCAGAAAGGAGTTGGTATAAATGTGGAGTAGCTCACCCACAATACCCCCAAACAGCCCTGTTTCACAGAAAAATCCAGAATCAAGTTGAACTTTGAGTTTATATGATTCCTTTTTTTTTTATTGCAAGTAAATCAATGATTTTATGCATTATCCCTCCCCCCCACCACAAAGGTAGTTTATATAGTAGAATTAAAGAGAACCAATGTAGTCCATCATTCTGTTGGTGACCCGACAAAGATCTGATGCAATGGCCGGGTGCAGTGGCTCACGCCTGTTATCCTAGCACTCTGAGAGGCCGAGACAAGAGGATTGTTTGAGCTCAGGAGTTCGAGATCAGCCTGAGCAAGGGCAAGACCCCATTTCTAAAAAAAAAAAAAAAAAAAAATGCTTTGATGTAAATATATTCCATGTGTTTGAAGTAAATTGACTGTACATAGGACACCTGTTGTTTGGGGCTGTTGCGGAGAGGTCTGAGCACCCACATACCTGCTAAGAATTAGCATTTGCAGGTTCAGACTGGGGTGTAGATGGTCAGAGAGACAGATGTTCATCCCTGCAAAGTGGAGGCTACTCTCTCACAAGAAGCTGGACAGCATTTTACTTGGAGACTTTCTCCTCTTGAAGGCTCCTTTGGCACTGGGTACAGTTTCCAAGACTTGGTTGAATCAAAAAGAAATCAAAACCAAGACTAGTTGATGGCTTCCCTCATGGGCTTTCTGTGAAGATTCAGTGATACCAGGTATGAATCCACAGCTGCTAATGTTTTTATTTTTTGTAGAGATAGGGTCCAAATTCCTGAGCTCAGGTGATCCTCCTGCCTTGGCCTCCCTGAGTGCCAGGATTAGAGGCATGAGCCACACATCTGGCTCCTCCTACTTGAAGTTAAGAATGTAATTAAATTTTTCTTTCAAGTGAGCACGTAGTTAATCTACTTCTAATTAAGTATGGAACACAGGCGATGCTTGTCCTTCCAGTCTCATGACACTTTACTTAGGAGAATGTTCTTCATTCACATCCAGGTGGATTCACGTGAGGGTGTCTGAATGTCTCTCTCTGTCTCTATATAGGGTCAAGATGGTCTTCTTCCTGGCTTGGCGCCTATGGCCCAACGGGCTAAGGCGCCAGCCACGTACACCTGAGCTGGCGGGTTCGAATCCAGCCCTGGCCCACCAAACAACAATGACGGCTGCGATCAAAAAAAAAAATGGCCGGGCATTGTGGCGGGTGCCTGTAGTCCCACTTGGGAGGCAGAGGCAGTAGACTCGCTTGAGTCAAGAAATTGGAGGTTGCTGTGAGCTGTGATGCCACAGCACTCTATCCAAGGTGACAGCTTGAGGCTCTGTCTCAAAACAAAAAAAAAAAGATGGTCTTCTTCCTGACCGTTCACTGACGATCTCTTCTCAGCTCCTCTCTGGACAGAATCAGGTACTCCTGTCGCTGTACTCCAGTGGTACACCTGCTGCTGTAGCAGATATCATGTTACATTTTAGATATTCATCTATATGTCATTTTTCAAATTGAGCTACTCTAAGAGACAATCATTTTAAAACCACGGTTTGTTGATATATAGGCTGGATATACGGTTTGTGTGCAATTTAAAATGGTTTAACATAGTAAATTGTACACAAACTTTATGTCCACCTGTATTATCTAAATTCAGTATTTCTAGTCCATCTAAGAGGAAACAGGCTCAGAGGGATTAAATATTATGCCCCATCGTCATGTAAAAGTCTGGCAGAAACAGGGCTTGAAGCCAGGTCTTGTTTTATATCTATACCTAGCACAGTGCTTGGCTTCGGTGTGTGGAGGATCAATGAATGCTCAACAAAGGAGTAAGTAATCAGATGACTAAACTGTTAGCCACCAACTACCAGAAAGCCTTTTGGCCATCGCTGAAACAAAAGTCCTTTCGGTAACTCTCACAGCTCTGAGCATGCTGCAGACTTTAATTCAAATCAGGCCTTAATCCCTAGGAGAAGGAGACCACATCACAAAGCCAAATTACTGGAAACAGTGCAGTAACCATCTCACTTAAGGTCATCTACAGAGCCTGGCTTTCCCAGTAATGTGGTTCATGTCATGATGATCATTTACAAATTCAATTTAAAATGGTAATACAGCAGTGTCCGAAACCCACAATCATGAAACAGGAAAAGAAGCCTTCCCTCCCTTGAGTGAATCGTGCTTTGTCATGCCCTGTGTTCAGGTGGGACATTTTCTTTTGCTAAAATATTAAGACCTACCTAAGGAACTTTGGCTGAGCAATCTACTCCCCTGAGTTTGTGCAGTCATTACTGATATCAGGTTTTAGTACCATTATCTCTCATGTTTGCAAAGGAGTTTCTTGCTATGATTTGAATGAACAAACATCTTTTGCAGCTACACTGGTTTTAGATCTAATGTTCTTTGCGGCATTGTTCGCAAATGGCAGCCAGGTGTCTGAGTTATTTTTCGGCTTCCCTTTTCTGTTCTGAAGTGGATTTTTCCATCGGTACGTCCTCTTCCACTTTAACCATCTGTAGGGGTGGAGACTGGGAGTGGCCATGTGCTTCCAGGGTGCTGTGCTAGAAAGGTGGACCCTTGATTCCCCTGGGTTCATGAGCTCACCCTGTTTCCATGTGTCACCACGCATGTGTTGGATCCTGGTGGAAAAATAGTTAGGTTTGAGTGGAAATGGCAGGGAGTGGGATGGCTGCATTTCAAAGCTTTTTTTTGTTTGTTTTCTTTTCCCCAGCGTGCAACATGCGGCTCATAACAGGGTTAATGAGTGTATACTTTTGCAGTTTCGCTTCTTTTACTTTTCTCTTTCATTACTTTTGACTGACTGTTCCTCATCTTAAAAAATCAAATAATGTTCCCCATATCTGTCTCTTAGGAATATTAGTTTTATTTTGATTGAAAATTTTAAAAAGCTAAGCTCTTAAGAATACTACTCTTATAACCACAGATGTTGTTGCTTTTGCAATATAATAAACTACTCTAAAAAAATGTTTTTCTTTGTCCTTTTCTTAAGGAGTGAGTAGAGGTTTGGGCAGAGTCGGTGTGATATGTGATGGTCCTGTAGTGGTGGAATGGAGAGATTTGATTCCTGGTCCTAGCTCTGCTTCTAAGTGACTATCTCAGACAAGTCATTTCAGGAAGGAAAAGAGGAGAGAGAGAGAGAAAGAGAAAAAGAAGAAGAGAAGAGAGAGAGAGAGACCCAGAGAATTCATTTAAATGGTCAGTGTCTATAGGACAAGACAGTTGAAGGCTAACATGGTAATTTATAAAATCCTATTCAGAATAAAAAAAAATAAAGAAGATTCTAAGATTTTATCCATCTAGTTTTAGATTTTTTTGTTGGTTCCCCAGAATTTGAGTGAATTAGAATTCAGAGGAAGCACAAAGTGTGAACAGGGCTATTTTTATATGAGAAGATTTTCTACCATAAACATATTCTCAATTGATTTGTGGTTCTATACTTTGTGAACCAAATTCTTCAAAATTATCTGTAGTTCATATTATGTTTAGAACCATTGGAACTTGGTTCCAATCCATTTAAATGACTCTTAAATTAACCATTAAATTGTTTCTGGAACCATATTAGTTTATTGAAAACAGGGCCTTATTGTCTTTCTAAAAAGAAACAGAGTAATTTACTTTAAGAAGAAATTTATTGAAACCGATTAGTCTGGGAATTTATACTCAGATTTCTAGCTTCTACTCCATTCCTCCCTACCTTTATTTTTGTACCTGATTTACAACTTTAGTTCTCTCTGGGCCACAGTTGCCCAGCTAAAAAACAGCGGTAGTATTTCAAGATTATCTAGACTTTAAAGGTTACCAAGTTAAAGTCTGTAACATGTTTTGAGATAGTCTAATAAAAACTGATAAGGCCAAAAATGTCTTATTTTAGTCTCATTTTCCTCTTCATGCTATTAAAAACATTCAATATGAGAAATGCTATTTCTGTTTTCCAAGCAGAATTTTTGCAAATGTTGACTATAATGAAAGCATTTAAAAAAATACATTCATTTGGCATTTATTGAGCGTAAGCATTAACATTATTTATTAAACTTCAAATCATTAGCATTGCTTTTTTTTCCCTGGGCACTATCCAATTTCTTTTTGTATCTTGGTGATTAAAGGTATCCTATATCCACTAACAAGAGGGTGACATCACTTTGTGCCAGACAGAAACTCTAATTCTCCCTAGAGAGTTGAGATTGTTTCATTTTGTGTAGAGTAGATCAGAAGGATGCCTTTCTTAGTTTCATAAAAAGCACTTTTGTACAAGGACCTTTATTCTCTGGGCTGAAGGAGCCATAAATGTCCTTTAAAGTAGAATAGTACACATGATTGATAAATGTAATCTGTGCGGAGATATAACTATTACAGTAACAATCTAGAAACTCTGTCCTTTATCTTTGGGAGTGGAATTTTCAAATCCACATATCTTTGCAGATTAAATACTTATCTCTTGCCATGAATAATTTAAGACATCAAGAACTTATTTTGCTTTGAAATGGCTGGCACATGAATTCACCATATTATTGGTATCTGGAACTTTTATTGTTTCATTTTTTTTCATGGATGAACGTGTCTCAACAATTGAAGTCCTGCTCGATGGACATTTTATCTGCTAATGCTCTCAAATACAAGGGTGACTCTTGGTTTGGAGGGGGGACTTGAAGCTTACATAATTGGGGGAGGGGGACTCCTTAAGGAAAAGAACATAAAGTAGGTATGATGGTGACATATACTGAGATAAAGAAATTATACACCACGCACAACTTTAAAAGAGCTGACAGCACAAATCAAATGACATGAAATGAAATTCCTGAAATTCTACTTCCCTTTCCCTGACGTTTTTGCATGTGTGCTTTTTTGATTACCTCTTCACATACCACTAATTTAAAATTTTTGTATAATTTTCTGTGGAGAGAATAGCATAAATTAATCTTTTCCCCTAGCGTGGTTAATGGAAATTTGTGTTTCATTATTAATCATTTACAAATGTTTCTTTGATTTCCATAACCCGTTATTGGATATATAAAATTATAAATAGCTGTCACAACTGGGGCACCTCTACAATTATATAAGCTTGCTTATGTACTCTTCCTAGTGTGTCTCCAAACAGCAATTGTAATATATTTTATTTTATGCAGGTGCCATTAAAAGAAAAACACTACGGTACGTTTATAATTGTATAGCCTGCATTGTTGAGCATATGACAGAGAACTGCTGTGAGTGTACATTTATAGACTCTTCATTCTCTACTCGGAGCTTTACGTGTGTGATGACTGGGAGAATTTTCTGCAGACCAGCTTCTGACCCTCTCTGGTTCCAGCTTCACCCACACCCTTCTGTTGCTTGGTGCCATAGACACTTACACATCAGGATATGCAATCTAGCTCTTCACATATGCATCGTGGTGTTGGGTGAGTCAGTGTTAGAGATACTGCTGAGAGCCTTATACTGGTCTGGCAGCAATAACTTATTCATGTAAGGGGATGACGATGAGTCACATGAATGTATCTCACTGAAGCCAAACTAAGCATATACAGTAAACCCTCTGTAAGTTGACTAGCCAAGAGATTACAATGGACTGGTCAACGAACCGAGGTAGTCAACATAAGGAACTAGGCCTCCTACATGTGGTGCGTGTCCCGTCTGTGAAACTTAGGTCAACTTAGGGAGGTGATCAATGCAGGGAGGGGTCAACTGTGGATGTTCTACTACATTCTATTCAATTTCCCTTTAGGGAGACCTATAAAATGCCTACAGGCAGTTTAGCACCATCAGTCTAACTGGACTTAAGAGTGGAAAGAGAAAGTGGTCTTAACTAATTGCTGTTAAAATTGCTTATTTTTTTGCATATTTTACAGAAATATCCTCTAACACATTGCTGGGGTCTCTTCTAGGGCTTTGGAAGGTGCTTGTGGATTCTGGAGAACCTGACTCTGACCGACTGCCTGGTCTTTTTAACTTTGGAAATCTTGTTTGTTTTATCCTTGGTGTGACGCCCCCTCGGGGCACCAAAGTGTGGTGCTGACTGGTAGTATCTGGTATCATTTCACAGAAGTAGACCTCTCTCTGGCCTCCTCCTCCTGTTTCCGTTTATTTCTGGTATCCCCAGAACCCAGCTTTGTCTTTGGTACACAGCACAGTACGTACCAAGAAGATAGGCTTTTTCCAGGGTTCAAATCCTACTTTTGCCATTTGAGTTCTGGCAAATAACTTTATGTTTATGAGCTTTGATTGCAAATTGGGGTTAAGATGGGTAGCGCCTGTGGCTCAGTGGGTGGGGCTGGTATATACTGAGGGTGGGGGGTTTGAGCCTGGGCCTGTCCAAACTGCAACAAAAAATAGCTGGGTGTTGTGGCAGGTGCCTGTAGTCCCAGCTACTTGGGAGGCTGAGACAAGAGAATCGCTAAGCCCAGGAGTTGAAGGTTGCTATGGGCTGTGAGGCCATGGCACTCTACCAAGGGTAATAAAGTGAGACTCGGTCTCTTAAAAAAAAAAAAACAAATTGGGATTAAGACATACTTTTAAAAGTTTCTGTGAGAATCAGAGATAATACACTAAAATTAGTTAATATTTATCAGCTATGGTTTACTAATTTATAAAGAGAATTAATAACATATCTTGAAAGTTTGTTTCAATCAGAGATAATGCATATAAATTAATTAGCATAGTGCTTGGAATATAGACAGCATTGATCAATAAATCATCACTACTTAATGATATCACTGAATATTCTTTTTTTTTTTTTTTTTGTAGAGACAAAGAGTCCCACTTTATCGCCCTTGGTAGAGTGCCATGGAGTCACACAGTTCACAGCAACCTCCAACTCTTGGGCTTAGGCGATTCTCTTGCCTCAGCCTCCTGAGTAGCTGGGACTATAGGTGCCCACCACAACGCCCGACTATTTTTCTGTTTTGCAGTTCTGCCGAAGCCGGGTTTGAACCCGTCACCTTTGGTACATGGGGCCCGGCGCCCTACTTGATGAGCCACAGGCTCCACCCGAGAGAGGACAGCAATTATGATCATAGAATGAGGTGTTTGAGTTTACAGGTTTTTGTTTTTTTTCTTTCAGTTTTTGGCCAGGGCCAGGTTTGAACCCGCCACCTCTGGTATATGGAGCCAGCACCCTACTCCTTGAGCCACAGGCGCCGCCCTCCACTGAATATTCTTGAACTCTCCTCTACTTGCCTTTAAGTTATAGTCATGTGACTTGCTCTTTAAGTTATAGTCATGTGACTTGCTCTGGCCAATGAAATGTGAGGAGAAATGGCAAAAACCAATGCATTTCCTGCATGTCCTTAAACCTCTACAGCAGATATCTCAGAACTAACATAGCTGCGTGCACAGGAGCTTAGATCCTGGAGTCTCTAGCACAGGAGAACTTTCAGGAAAGCTTCTGTACTATACTGGACTTTATGTGAAAATGTATAAAATTTGATTGTTTTATGCCATTATGGGTTTTTTTGGTCACTGCAGTTATCTTAGCATTACCTAGTCTTTGTTATTGTTATTTATTTATTTATTTATTTTTTGAGACAGAGCCTCAAGCTGTCACTCTGGATAGAGTGCTGTGGCATCACAACTCACAGTATCCTCCAATTCCTGGGCTCAAGCAAGTCTCCTGCCTCTGCCTCCCAAGTAGCTGGGACTATAGCTAGTGGCCACAACACCTGGCCACTTTTTGGTTGCAGCCGTCATTGTTGTTTGGCGGTCCTGGGCTGGATTCGAACCCACCAGCTCAGGTGTATGTGGCTGGTGCCTTAGCCTGTTGAGCCACAGGTGCCGATAATAGGTGTTGTTATTATTGTTGAATAGAACTATTCACAAACTTTTGCACTTTCAGCGATACATGGACCTAGATGTTGTCTCCTTCCCTCAGTAATGGGGACAGAAAAATACTCCTATTGCAAATGAAACTTCTAGTTCTTTCATAAACATAGATTCCAAGGTCAAATGAAAACAAAATGGGAAGGAGAACCAAGTGTATTAAACTTTCCCTTTCAATCACAGGTGATCCTCTTTATTTGGAGTACCTTATTTCTTTGAAACCCTGACTCTAAGAGTGAAGGCATATCTTTGTGACTTACTAAAAAATGATGTCCCCTTCTATCAAAGTTTTAGAGATTACGTTTTCTCCCTTCTAAGTTTCCTTGGCTCAACAATCCTCTAAGCCTTCCAAAAAAGGTCTCATTCTTCGGAACTATTTTTCGCTATAGGAATGAATTCCTAATCACTGGTTCTTGGATAGGTGGCTGGTAGGTTACATTCAGAGTTTGGGCATCAGGAAGCACCGACACAGAGTGGCTATGTGCATTTTTGCTTTTGGAGGAACCATCACTTCAGCTATTTGCTAAACCTCTATTTAATCACTTTTTAAAGGTGTGTAATTTAAAATATGGTTTTACTTGCCCAACTCTCTTTGGGAAGACTGCTGGGCATTCTACCCTGATGGGCTGTTTCCTAGATTCTGTGCAGTTGTTACTTGGAGCTCTCAGAAGTAGACACAATTCATGGGACCAGAGCAAATCATGGCAAGAAGTTAGTACCAAAGAAGTAATATGAGAGTCAGATAGGGACAGGCATGAGGCTCCAGAGACGTGGTAACACTGCAGGTCAGGAGGTTGGGAAATATAGTGGGAAATAATATGATTTAGGAAGCAGAGCCTGAACCACGAAAGAGTGCTGGGTCTCGTTCTTTCTGAAGGCTGGCTAGACACCCTGAAGGGGAACAGGCAGGAGCAAAGGTGGGGTAGACCACCATGTTTAAGGATATGGGACTAAGTTAGATTCTCAGGCCAGAGAAAAGTGATAAGGCTTTTGATACAAGGGAAAAAATTTAACTATTTATTAAAGTTGACGATTTTATAAAAGAATCATATGAACATGGATTTGAAAAAAGGAATAGTAATATTTGACAGCATAAGGGCATTTCATAATCTTAGTTTAAGTACGGACAAAGGATTATACTACCAGCTTATACTTCCCAGATATTCCGACAGAAAGAAGAACAAAGATTAAAAGAAAAAAGAAAAGAAAGGAAAGGGGGAAAAAGAGAAGAGAAGAGACTAGACTAGAAAAGAAAAGAAAGCAAGAGGCACCTGTAGCTCATTGGGTAGGGTGCTGGCCACATACACCAAGGCTGGCAGGTTTGAACCCGGCCCAGGCCAGCTAAACAACAATGACAATTGCAACAAAAAAATAGCCAGGCATTGTGGCGGATGCTTGTAGTCCCAGCTACTTGGGAGGCTGAGGCAAAAAAATCGCTTAAGCCCAAGAGTTTGAGATTGCTGTGAGCTGTGATGCCACGGCACTGTACCCAGGGTGACAGCTTGAGACTCTGTCTGAAAAAAAAAGAAAAGAAAGCAAGAGAAAAGAAAAGGAAAGATGTCTAAAGGAACCTGTTAAATCTCCAACTGAACCACTGGACAGTGATATCAGGTAGGCCTCACTCAAAAAGACTTCTTGGTAGTGGTGAGATACGAACATAAATTCTGAAAAATGTGAAGAAATCAATGTAATGAATTGCAGATATATCCCCAATCAGGAGAAATGCAGAGGAAACGGGCAGGGAGCAGGTCCTTTGACAGCAGGAAGACTCTTCATGCTGTTTCCTGAGTTAAATCATTTTCCAGATTTCTCCAAAGCTCTGGTTTACTAACACTAGCAACAGACAAATAGTTCCCCTGAGTCATAGAAGAAATCCTCCTGGAAAAGCTGAAGAAGACGCCTCCCCTGTGGGATTCAGAGCTGCCCTGCCGGTGAGAGCAGCTGCCTCCACCGAGAGGCCTGGATGTGGTTCTGCTCCCACGGGCCAGGGCTGTCTGGTTTACCACCTGCTGGTCGTGCTCCCTGCCTCTCTGCTATTTCTTTCCTTATGGAGGCTTGCAAACTTTAGCTAACATCAGAATCACCTGGAGGGTTTGCAAAAGCACAGATTGCTGCTCTCCCTTTCAGAGTTTCCAATTTAGTAGGTCGTGGGTGGGATCCGAGAATGTGCATTTCCAGCGAGTCTCCTGGAGAAGCGGTTGCTGCCAGTCTGGGGACCACCCTCGAGAGTATAACATATTCTTTATAAATTATGTGCTTTCATATACAGGTACTATGTCTAGGGGAGGTATTTTTAATAGTCATTGATTAACCAAAGCGGATCATTCTCTGGGATCCTGGGGTCCACCTATTCTGTTGCTAGCTGCTGAGTATTCAAACTGTTTCTAAAGATCTATGAATCACAAAGTCAGAATCTCAAGAACTGAACATGACCTTACAGGGACAGATTCTCTAATTTCACCCTCTTCTTTCTTTCTTTATCAAGCTTTAAATACAACCTCACCCTTTGTGCTCCGACACCACATTCCTGAACTTTATGGTAAAGCTTCGGTCTCCCTCGCTGGCCAGCTGGAGATCAGTACCAGGCTTGTCCTCTACTGATTTTCCTTCTCTCAGGGAAGGGTGGTGGTCTCTGGAATATATTACCTTTCATTAGCATCATAAGAGGACAAGATATCATGGTAATCAGTCCTACTTCGGCTCGTCTCCCTTCTCAGAAATACCACTATCCGGTGCTGGCTGCCTTTCTGTTCTATTTTTGATCTTCTATTGGCTTTTTACTTGATGGGTAACACGAGATAATTTTTGCAGATGAGAATCTAGTTTATTCCTTCTATTTTTAGTTCTTCTGAAAATTCTTTTTTTTTTCTTTTCTGCAGGTTCACAACATCAGTCACTTTCTGTCATAGGGTCTCTCTACTTGACCTTTTCCCCCTTGTTTTCATTATTCTTTATGGTAGTGGTAAAATGTACGTAACATAATGTTCATTCTTTTGATCATTTGGAAGTATATAATTAAGTGGCCTTAAGTACATTTACAAAGTTGTGCTGTCCATTTCCAGAACTATTTCATCATCCTGAACAGAAACTCTGAATCCATGAGAAAACAACTTCCTATTTTGGCGGTGCCTGTGGCTCAAGGAGTAGGGCGCTGGCCCCATATGCTGAAGGTGGTGGGTTCAAACCCCGCCCCGGCCAAAAAAAGAAACAAAAGAAAAAACTTCCTGTTTTGTTTGTTTGTTATGGAATCTTGGGGGTTTCCCACATAAGGATCTGAAAATAAAGATAATTACTTTATACTTTTCAATTTAGATGCCTTTTAAAAAATTTTTCTTATTGCTATTGCTAGTATTTCTGGTTCTGTGTTAAATAGAAGTGGTTAGAGTGGGCATCCCTGCCTTGTATGAAATCTTACTAGAGAATTTTTCAGTTCCATACGTACTGTGATATAACTTCAGGGTATTTCAAAAACCTTTATTATATAAAGAAACTGTCCATCCCTACTTACACTGTTACTAAATTTTTACCAAGAAAGGATGCTGAACTTTGTCAAAAGATTTTTCTATGTCATATACGTTCATGTGACTTATTCTGTCACTTCGTTTATGTGATTTAATTGTGTATGTTAAGACAATGTCCAAAAGATAAATGCCAAGTGGTTTATACCAACTTCCTGTTCTTCCTCTAATCCTGGGTTCTGGTAACCTCTAGTCTGTCTTCGTGTCTATGAATTTGCCAGTTCGAGATACCTCATACCATTGGGATTCTATAATATTTGTCCTTTCGTGTTGGGCTCATTTTCCTTCATTATTATCTTATGACCATCTTTCTATTATTTGAAAAAAAACTAAGTCTACTCATCATGAAAATATGGGCTCTAGAATAATTTTTGTTTGGCATTTACTAGCAGGTGAATAGAATTTTGTGTGTTGATTATTCATGCTCTGACTCATGTGCAGGGAGCCACTGAAATCTCTGCTGTCAACTTGTTTCATAACCAGCCACAGCAAGTAGAGTTTTCCCAGATTATTTTAGGAATCTCTTAGAATTTCTCCAGAACTCTCTTTCTGGATTCTTCTAGAAGTAATCTTTAAAGCTGAGGGCCTTAGAAGTAGAGAGCAGGGGAGCTACTTGTTAGAAGTTGTATTGATTTGGCCTTGTCTGCTGGGCGGCTTTCTCTTTAGCATTCTGCCATTAACATAGCTATTTTTTTTCTCACATCATCAGTGAAGAAAATCAGTACATGCTAGGGTTGGGAAAAAGTTTAAAGGACAGGACACTCTTCTAACCGCCTTTAACTGTATTTAGTTTCATAAGCCTATGCCTTATATCTGACAAGGCAGCCACGTCTGATTCCCTGCCAAAGGGAATATGGGCAGGGGACGGGGAGAAGGTAAAAAATCCTCTGATGGATGTGGTTAGAGCAGGGTGATATCATGGCTTTTGATTATCTATGAGTGCAGGCTGCATATTTGATATATTAAAGTTATGGAGAAGTTAAGGTTGCCTTCAAGGAAAGTAAGCAGCCCAATCACTAGATCAAAAGAAGCCTAAGGGGATGGGTGTGCTCCCATTTAATGGGCACAATGTAAGGGCATATGGCCCATCTCTTGGGTGCAGGACGCAACTATACGAGGGACTCTACACCACAAATGCAAACATTGTCACCTAATTGTTCAGACCCTCACATTAATCTGAGATAATAATAAAGAAAGAGAAACCCAATGACTGTGATTCCTTTTCCATCACTGGAAAGTCACATTAACCTGTAAACTGCTTGAAAATAAGGCTTGTGCTCAACTACTGCCTTACTATCAGTTGAAAGATATCAAGAGTCCAACTAATCAAAAATAAGTATCTCATTAACATATATACACTGTGCACACGTGATTTGAAAATAACCAATTTGCCACTAATTCATTTCTCCCCTTCTGTTTAAAACACTGCTATCAGTACTAAGAAGCTAAGGAAAAGGGATTCTTTTCTTTCCTTTTGTATATGACAAACTCCATCCACTTAGAAAGAATGGAGAATATGTGTCATTTTCACTAGATTTGCAATTTAATGGGGCAAGCTTGGCTTCATTTCCAAGTTCAGAGTTACTTAAGCAAACTGGGAAACATAAATAACATTGTACATCTCTTTTGTAGGCAGATAAAATAGCACTTTTACAGAACTTTCAACTTTGCACGCTCATTTTGCCTGAACTCTTGATATTACATTTCCCGTCCATCATCAGGCATTCGAAAAATTATATTTAAAACATAGCTAACACTGGTTTGGCACCTGTAGCTCAAGCGGCTAGGGTGCCAGTCACATACACCGGAACTGGCAGGTTCGAATCCATCCCAGGCCCGCCAAACAACAATGACAACTACAACTAAAAAAGTAGCTGGGCGTTGTGGCAGGCGCCTGTAGTCCCAGCTACTTGGGAGGCTAAAGCAAGAGAATCGCTTAAGCCCAAGAGTTTGAGGTTGCTGTGAGCTGTGACGCCACAGCACTCTATCCAGGGCAACAGCTTGAGACCCCGTCTCCAAAAAAAAATGGCTCACACTATAGAACCAAAGAATGAAGAATGATCGTTAAGGATCGAGTTTTAACTCCTTTGCCTTCTTGAAACTCTGTTTCTGATTAAGAATTTGAAGCATTTAATCCATGTTGCTGCTGAATTTTCCAGAATTATTTTAATTAATATCAAAAAGAAAAGTTTTCTATTTCTAGTTCTTTATTTCACCTCTGGTACCTACAGTAGCACAGATTCTTTGGTTCAACTATAGTCAAAGAAATATTTGGAAGAAACTTTGGTAAGCCCTGCTTCCTCTTTGAGTATTAGTAAGCAAAATTCCTTCTTGCAAAGTGTTAACAATTTGGCAAGGGGAAAGGGGAAACAAGGTGAATATACACACTCCCATGTCTAAGGCAAAGTGGAGAAGATAAATGGTAAGGGACGGTGCAGAGTGCTCTAAATGGGTTAGTGGGGGAGGGGATGAGGTGCCCTCGGAGGGATGAGGAATAATTTAGATAATGGCTTTTGAGATGGATCTTGATTCTCAAAGCTCAGTGTGCATCAGGATCACCTGGAAGATTTCTTAAGATACAGTGAGAGGTCCCCATACTCAGTATTTTTGATTTGATAGGTCTGAGATGGGGCCTAAAAATTATTATTATTTTTTATTGTTTGGGATTCATTGAGGGTACAAAGAATTAGTTTACACTGATTGCATTTTTTCGATAAAGGCCCTGTTATATTTGTATCCCACCCCCCAAAGGTATGCCATATACCGTGACCCCCCCATCCTCCTCACTCCTCCCCTCTCCCCACTTGCTCATTCCTCTTAACATTTATATTTTTAACAAGTCCCCAGGTGATTCTGATACTGCTTTTTCAGAGACAAAATTTGGAGAACTACTACTTTAAAGAGATGAAAGGAAGTAGAGGGTGTTCAGCCCACAGAAAGAGAACGAGCAAATTTGAGAGGCAAGAAACTGAGGGACATTTTAAATAATAACACTGATGAGCAACTAATTTTTGTGTGTGTTATTTCAATTTTGCCAATAAGGAGATTAATTTTTTGAGAGGATAAGAAACCCACTTAAAGTCACAGAGCTAACGAGTGGCAGGGTGACTATTTGAACCCATAGAGTCAGCAGCTCAGAACCTTGCGTCCAGCTTCCGTGATTGATGGTAGCAGATGGTACATCTTGACTGACCCAGGCATTTTGTCAGGGAGTCAAGGCTCAGGGTGCAGGTTGCAGTTATAGTTCTGAGGACTGAAATGCCAAGGTAAGGGATTTTGTACTCTGGCTGTCAATAGAGATGTCAGCGGGATTAATTAATTGAGTAGCAATGTATATAATCAAGAAAGGGGAAAAGATGGAAGCCTAGGTAGAAGCCTTTTATAAGATCCCAAGTGAAAGGAAAGGAGAGAATAAATTAGGGCATTTGCAGTTGGAATGGGGTGCAGGTATGGTGGGAAGAGTTATTTTGTATGTAAGCACTAGTGGTGATTCTCAATCTTTCCATGATTCAGAAGATTAGGTTTTTAAAGCAAACTGGATTTAGCTAAACAAAGAGAAACATGTTCCATCTGAGAGAACTATTTTTTCCCATTATGATACAAATCTAGATTGTAACTAACAGTTCAAAATCATCAAAGGCTCAAAAATCACAGCACTGTCCTCTTTGTAATGAGAAGAAGCACCAGATGTGAGCAAGTGAGTGGACATTTAAAAATAGTTTACTGCTTTTAACTGTTTAATACTAAACTATTTAAAAATAGTTTACTGCTTTGCGTATCAGATCCCTGTTACCGTTCACTCATTGAATGGCAATCCCATGATCAACTTTTTTTAATTCTTTTTGAGACAGGCTACCACTTTGTTGGCCTCTGTAAAGTGCGGTAGCATCATAGCTCACAGCAACCTCAAATTCTTGAGCTCAAGAGATCCTCTTCCCTCAGCCTTCATAGTAGCTTGGAATATACATGTCAGCCACAATGCCTGGCTATTTTTAAATATAGGGTCTCACTTTTGCTCAGGCTGGTCTCAGACTCCTGAGCTCAGGTGATTCACTGGCCTGGCCCCCACAGAGTGCTAGGATTCCAGGCATGAGCCATCATGCCTGCCCAGCCTTTTAAAAATTTATTTATTTATTAATTTATTTTTATTTTATTTTATTTTTTGTAGAGACAGAGTCTCACTTTATTGCCCTCGGTAGAGTGCTGTGGCGTCACACAGCTCACAGCAACCTCCAACTCCTGGGCTTAGGCGATTCTCTTGCCTCAACCTCCCGAGTAGTTGGGACTATAGGCGCCTGCCACAACGCC
>CAUYRH010094300.1:0-20729 GCA_963574655.1 Perodicticus potto
TTTCCCAACACATTCTACAAAGCAAACATCACCCTGATACCAAAACCAGGAAAAGACCCAACTAAAAAGGAGAATTTCAGACCAATTTCACTCATGAGTATAGATGCAAACATTCTCAACAAAATCCTAGAGTAGATTACAGTTTATTATTACAAAAGTCATGCATCATGATCAAGTAGGTTCTATCCCAGGGATGCAAGGCTGGTTTAACATATGCAAGTCCATAAACGTTATCCACCATATTAACAGAAGCAAAAACAAAGACCGTATGATCCTCTCACTAGATGCAGAAAAAACATTTGATAAAATCCAGCATCCTTTTCTAATTAGAACACTGAAGAGTATAGGCATGCATGGCACATTTCTGAAACTGATTGAAGCTATCTATGACAAACCCACAGGTAACATTTAACTAAATGGAGTAAAACTGAAAGCTTTTCCTCTTAGAACTGGAAACAGACAAGGTTGTCCTCTATCACCATTACTATTCAACGTAGTGCTGGAAGTTCTAGCCAATAGAATTAGGCAAGACAAGGAAATAAAGGGCATCCAAATGGGAGTAGAGGAGGTCAAACTCTCTCTCTTTGCTGATAATATGATCTTATACTTAGATAACCCCAAAGACTCAACCACAAGATTCCTGGAAGTCATCAAAAAATACAGTAATGTCTCAGGATATAAAGTCAAAGTCATTAGCCTTTATATATGACAATAACAGTAAAGATTAGAGGCTAATTAAGGGCACAACTCCCTTCACCGTAGCTTCAGAGAAAATGAAATGCCTAGGAATATACCTAACAAAGGATGTGAAGGACCTCTATAAAGAAAATTACATAATCCTAAGAAAGGAAATAGCAGAAGATATTAACAAATGGAAGAGCATACCATGCTCATGGCTGGGAAGAATCAACATTTTTAAAATATCTATACTTCCCAAAGCAATCTACCTATTTAATGCCATCCCTAATAAAACACCAACATCATACTTTCAAGATTTGAAAAAACGATTCTGCGTTTTATATGGAACCAGAAAAAAACCCTGTATAGCTAAGGCAGTTCACAGTAATAAAAACAAAACTGAGTGCATCACCATACTAGATTTTAGGCTGTACTACAAAGCCATAGTGGTCAAGACAGCATGGTACTGGCACAAAAATAGAGATAGACATTTGGAACCAAATAGAAAACCAGGAAATGAAACTAACATCTTACAACAACCTAATCTTCGATAAACCAATCAAGAACATCCCTTGGGGGAAAGATTCTCTATTCAATAAATGGTGCTGGGAGAACTGGGTATCCACATGTAAAATACTGAAGCTGGACCCTCACCTTTCTCCACTCACAAAAATTGATTCAAGATGGATAAAGGACTAAGTTTAAGGCATGAAACAATAAAAATCCTGAAAGAAAGCATAGGAAAAACACTGGAAGATATCAACCTTCTTCATGAAGAAGACTGCCGTGGCAATTGCAACAACAACAAAAATAAACAAATGAGACTTAATTAAACTAAAAATCTTCTGTACAGTTAAGTAGACAACAACCAAAGAAAATAGACAACTTAGACAATGGGAAAGGATATTTGCATATTTTGAATCAGACAAAATATTGATAACTAGGATCTATAGAGAACTCAAATTAATCCACATGAAAAAAGCCAACAATCCCATGTGTCAAAGGGCAAGAGACATGACTAGAACCTTTTCTAAAGAAGACAGACGAATGGCTAACAAACATATGAAAAAATACTTATCATCCCTAATTATTAGAGAAATGAAAATCAAAACCACTCTGAGATACTATCTAACCCCAGTGAGAATGGCCCACATCACAAAATCTCAAAACTGCAGATGCTGGCATGGATGTGGAGAGAAGGGAACACTTTTACACTGCTGGTGGGGCTGCAATCTAATACTTCTTTTTAGAAGGAAGTATGGAGAACTCTCAAAGTACTCAAGCTAGACCTCCCATTTGATCCTGCAATCCCATTACTGGGCATCTACCCAGAAGGAAAAAAATCCTTTTATCATAATGACACTTGCACTAGACTGTTTATTGCAGGTCCATTTAAAATCATCAAAATGTGGAAATAGCCTAAATGCTCACCAACCCAGGAATGGATTAACAAGCTGTGGTATATGTACACTAAGGAATACTATTCAGTCATTAAAAAAATAGAGACTTACAGCCTTTGTATTAACTCAGATGGAAGTGGAACACATTATTCTTAGTAAAGCATCACAAGAATGGAGACGCATGAATCCCATGTACTCAATTTTGATATGAAGACAATTAATGACAATTTTGGGATACTGTGGGGGTGGGGGAAAGGGAGGGCAGAGAGAGGAAGAATGAAGGAGGGGTGGGGAAAGGAACAGCAGAGAGAGGGAAGGAGCGAGGAGGGTAGGGTCTTGGTGTGTGCCACACCTTTTGGAGGCAAAACACGATTGTAAGAGGGACTTTACCTAACAAATGCAATCAGTGTAACCTGGTTTCTTGTACCCTCAATGAATCTCCAACAATAAAAAAAAGAAAAAAAAAGTACACACATCAATAGAAAAGAAAACAAATAAAAATACGAGTCAGAGTGTGAAAAAAAATAATCTAATCTGTGTCACCTGCTTTGCTATGGGCAGGCCAGTAAATTAGGTATATGTGAATAACTACTTTCTCAAGACTCAGAAAATAACTCTAAGATATGTTTTATTGGTGACAACATATCCAAAGTACAAAAAGAAACAAAATCACTGAGAAAACAGCAAGCAATAATTTGGGAGAACCTCGCATTATTAAATAACCTTTTGAGGATTATACTATTCTTCCCTAAGAAGAAAGTTAATATAGGTGACCCCCATACAATAGAAGCTCTTTATGTTGACCATCCAAGAGACTATAACAAACCAGTCAACATATGGAGGTGGTCAACAAAGGGAGCTAGGCCTATTATACTGATATATATGTGTACTTTACTTTCTTATACAACATTTCTTAAAGAATATCATATGAAATCATACCTAATCAAAACACAGTAAGCTTTGCCTGTACCCTTCTAAGATGCACCATCGGTGTGGCCCCACCAATTACCCTCCCTCCACCCCAACCTTACTAAATGCAGAATACAAATGTCTTCTTACAATAACTAAGAAAATGCCATGAAGGCTATGTTAATCCGTTTGATGAAAATAGTTCAGATTGTATATGAAACCAGCACATTGTACCCCTTGATTGCACTAATGTACACAGCTATGATTTAATAATAAAAAAACAGTAAAATTATACATATAGTATAATACAAAATCAATGCATTTTAACTGGTTCTATTTTTATCTTTCTACAAAAAAATGTATCTCCTTATTGCCTGCACTGAACGTGGACTGTTCTTACTGCCCTGTCCTTGATCCACCACTGGTGAAAGGTAACAGTGGTACCATTGAAGCCTGCAGTGACACTCCTAAAGAATGGGCCATGATCTTCCCACACCCACTTTGCTATTTCTCTTGTCTGACAACATGGGGTTATATAGATAGAAGTAGGCATGGGAGGAGGGGAGAGGAGTAGATAAAAGAAACTTATCTAAGTAGGTATAATTGCACCATGCTGATTTCTACTAAGTGTCAATGGGAAAGACTTCTTACTTCTGGTTTCATTTAATGTTAGTTTCTGTCATCATAATTGAACTGATTACAAATCAGAAAGGCTTGGCCCAGCTCCATAGGATAACATTATTTATATGGACATTATGAGGTGGCTTCTGGTAGTGATTGATATTAGTAGCCAGTAGTATACCTGGCCACCCACACTAGTACATGTAAACATGTGCACACACAAACCCTATTCACTGTCAACCCCTTGTAACAGAATCCAAACCACTGTGGGGAGGAGGTCACCATGGCAGAACAGTTGGGCAGAGTGGAAAGGGAAAGGCATTATCAATTGTTGACTGCCCATTATATGATGCATACTCTTCTTGTTACTTTACATGTTTTAGTTCATTTAACACTCACCACATAACCTGTAAAGCAGGTGCTATTATTATTTTTTCCTGTGTTACTGATAAGGAAGCCAAGGATGAGAGAAATGAAGTGTGATGATCAATTAATGTTACTCTCCTGCTGCTTAAAATTCTAAGATTCTCCCTTCCCCTGAGGGTAAAAGTCGTAGCTAATCCCTGCCTCCAAGCTATTTTTTGGCCTCTGCCAACCTTCATAGTTTCATCTAGGCCCCTTTTTGTCTTTTACTAGGTCCTCCAGCTACACTGGTCTTTGTTCAGTTCCTTTAATGTATCGTATTTATTTGCATTGGGACCATTGCTCATGCTATTTTCTCTGCCTGGACTGCTCTCCTCTGTATCTACGTACACTCACCAAATAATTCCTACTCATTCTTCAGCTCTCAGCTTAGAAGTCACATCTTTAGGTTCTGAGGAAAGCTTCCACTAACTGATCTCTTGACACTACCATGTCCCTGAAACTATGTTACATCCTCTGTGGTATCCTTCCATTGCATTGTCCATCTCCTCTGTACTATTTATCATATGGTATTACATGCAACCATGTATTCGGGGACTATTTTGCTCATTAGATTAAGCTTCCTGTCCATATACTCTCCTGTTCTTTGCTCTATACCCAACATCTAGTACAATGCCTGACACCAGATATGTATTCAATAAATAATTGTTGAATTAATTTATATTTAAACCCCCTATAATTGGTATGCAGTAGGTGCTCAATAAATATAGTTAGATACAAATATAGTTGCTATTACTATCATCCAAGGCAAATAGCTAGTCAGAGTCAGAACTAGGATTTATACCCAGTGTATACTTTTATGATCTGATTCTGTTTGCAAAAACAGGTTATTGTTGACCTAACTGGCCATGTGTCTTAGGGTGAGGGACTATATCCCTGTGAATCTCAGTTTTCCCATCTGGAAAATGGGGGTAAGGATAGGCAAAGTTCAGATTGCTCTGTATGTAACCTAGAAGAAGAGAAGAATAAAGTCTAGACAGGAAAGTATCTATGTAAATATGTAACTGACCAATATTAAGCAGTATTATTCCTCTGCAAGATAGTTGATGAGCTACTAAGAACCCTTGCATATTTATGCCCTTCAGACTGCTAACCCAAGTTAATGGCAATTTGGAGTAATGGATAGTATGTGAGCTTTGGTGTTAGATAGTCCTGGGTGAAAATTCCAACACCCAATTTACCAGCTCTGGAGTGCTGGGCAAGTTACTACCTTGATCCTCAATTTCCTTGTCTGCAAATGGGATGTCACCAACATTTTAACCCCATTTTTAAGTTAAAAAAAAAAATAAATACAATAACCTGAAAATAATTTTATTTTTTAGTTTAGAAGGCAAAACTTCTCTTACCATTTTATCTAACTAATAGCTCTTTCTGTGGTTCTGTACTATTGAATGCTACCTCTTAAGGCAGGAAGCACAGATGGTGTTTAGAAAGGAGACAGAGAGAGAGACTGAAGACAAAAGCAGGCTAATGTCAGAGTCCATCTTGAGTACCCATGGGATAGGATGGTGTAGAGAGGAAGGCCATATACTGAGGCAGAAGAAAGGAGATTCCAAATCTGAGTAAGGGACTAATAGCTAGGAAGGTCCTGGGTACTAGGAAAGTAGGGAGCCAGGGGGAGGATAGCAATATGCCTTAGAGCAGGGGTCCTCAAACTATGGCCCACGGGCCACATGCTTCCGTGTGAATTATATTTTTTCCCGTTTTGTTTTTTACTTCAAAATAAGATATGTGTAGTGTCCATAGGAATTTGTTCATAGTTTTTTTTTTTAAACTATAGGAAGCCCTCCAACGGTCTGAGGGACAGTGAATTGGCCTCCTGTTTAAAAAGTTTGAGGATGCCTGCCTTAGAGGGACACTCTTCTGAAACTTTGTGGCGTTCTCCTATAGGCAGGCTTCAAATGGTCTCAAACAACCTTTGAAACCATGTCTCTGCAGTTCCTTTCTTGGTTAGTCACATGCACATATATTTTGCAGTTGTGATATCAATGTGTACACTTTTTTAGAGTATAGTATCTGTGGCATTTTTCTATGTCACAAGTCTTTAATGGCTGCCAAATATTCTAATTTTGCCCAACTCCCAGAAAGGATATCTCTGTTTATTAATTTTTTTCTTCTTTGAATTACTTTCTTAGAATAAATTTGTAATGAGCCAAAGAGTATACAATTGGAATTTAACAACCTGGAACAAGTTTTTATTTTTCTAAAAAACAATGACCTATAGTAATGTCCTTTCCCTTCCTTTTCTGGGAACTGATGAGTAGACCCTATGTTGTCCAATATGAAATTAAATTATATTTAAAATTCAGTTTCTCAGTTGTAGTAGACACATTTCAAGTGTTCAATAGCCACATATGCGTAGTGGCTACAGTATTGGAAATCACAGACATTAACATTTTCATCACTGAAGAAAGTTTATTGGATAGTGCTTCTCCAGAATTTCTCAAGAGTTCACTGTTGGCGTCTTGGGTAGAAGTTCTCTGTGTGTAAGACTTTCATGTGCATTGAGAGGCTCTTTAGTATTTGTGGCCTATGTCCATTAAATGTGAGTAGTACTCTCTTGAATCAATCTAATAGCTAAAACTCGTCCCCACTTGCAACTGCCCCATAAGGAAACAAAATTAACCCCATTTGAGATATTTAATCTTAGAACAGGAGTGTCTAACTTTTTTGGACACCCAACTGGGCTGCCACACATTAGAAGAAAAAGAGCTGTCTTGGGCCACATAGCATTAATGAAAGTTGATTAGCAAAAGAAAGGTCCATGCATACTTTTTGTGATACCCGACACCACAGATAATCAAAAAAAGTGCTCACAAAATCATCATGCAGCCCACTGGCCACAGGTTGGCCACCCCTGTCTTAGAAGAAAACAGCTCCTAATTTTTTGAGGGATGGTTTCAGGTTGGCTCTGCCTGCAGAGGAGGAGGCTTGAAAAGGTGGCTTAGGAAGAAAGCCTTGTTTCTAGGCCTAACTCTATACTCCATTTCTATTTTTCTCTCTTCTGATGGCCTGTTTTCTGCTTTGTGGGAATGGTAGGAACAAGACCTTGCAGATGGATAAGATCAAGACTCGCTTGAAAGCTGAGTTTGAGGCACTTGAGTCAGAGGAGAGGCACCTGAAGGAATACAAGCAAGAGATGGACCTCCTGCTGCAGGAGAAGATGGCCCATGTGGAGGAACTCCGACTAATCCATGCTGACATCAATGTGGTATGTGACTGACTGGAACCTACCTCTAAGGCTCTTGAGGAAGAAGCATTAGTGAGTGCTATTGCCTTTCTTGAGATATGGCTATGGCCAATCTGGGCTAACAGGCATCAGTGCAGGATGTGGTGGAATGGGGGAAATCTAAGAGTTCTGAGATCCAGCCCTGCTTCTGCCACTGACTAACTGTATATCACTGGACAAATCCCTTCACTATGAGCCTCATTTTCCCTCTGTGCACTTATGAGAGCGACTCAGTAACCTCTAAGGGCTCTTTCAGCTCTTATGTGCTCTCCTTCTAGGAGTTGAGAGCTGCCTGTGTAGTGTAGCTTAAAGTACTTCAAAGTTTCCAACTAGACAGAACAAATCATCTCTGTCTGCCTACCAAAGCAAGACTTTCTCATTAGTCTCTCCTTTGGAGACTCTTGGAATGTGGAAAAAGAACTAATTGCTAAGGTGATAAGCTCCCCTCTTTGGGAGTTATTCAAGCAGAGTCTGAAAGGTCAACTGTCTGGGCTGCTATATTTATGATTCCTTCACTAGGAAGGAGGTTGGAGGTGCCAACCTGTTAGGTCTTTTCCAACAGTTAGAGCTATGACATTGAGAAGTATTTTTTTTTCTTTTTTTCCTTCTCTAATAAGCCTTTTGCACTCCTAGAGAATTTTTTTTTTGAAATTGACTTTTGAAGGAGGTAAGTTTATATTTTTGAGAATCTTATTTCTGTGGCAATTCTCATTTTTTGATGTTGTCAGGCCTGGAATCTTAAAGGAAATATAAATGAAATTTGAACAGGAGACACTTGGCATTTTCTGGTTTAGAGATCATATGATTCTGGAACCCATGAAGAATTGTGAATTTTGCTGTCAGTTCACTAAAGATATAGGAAAAATTAAATGAATAAAATATAACACAGAGCGGCTGAAAATCTAGGCCAGTGGATCTTCAATTTGAGCATGTATCAGAGTCTCCTGAAAAGCCTGTTAGGCACATATTGTTGAACTCCACCCCAGATTTTCTGATTTCACATGTCTGGAGTTGAGCCTGAGAATTAACATTTCTGATTTCCCAGATGATGGTGATGCTGCTAATCAGTACCCATATTTTGAGAACCACTGATCTAGGAGAATGGTCAATGGTCTGGGAGACAGAAGCCCTCAGTCTTTTATCCAGGCTTTGCCTCAAATAAGCAATATCCTGGAGAAATCCCTTCTTTCTGAGCCTCTATTTTCCCACCTGAAAAATGGCGATGGAATGGACTAAATGAGCTCTAAGAAAACATTGCAGCTCTAAGATGTTCTATTTGGACAATAACCTCCATTTAGTGAGACTTACTCTATTAGTCCTTGTACTAAGTGCTTTACACATATATGAATTTGATTATTGAATATGCACCAAGATTGCATGTGGTAGGCATTATTACTCTCACTATTATATAGATGAAACTGAGGTTTGACCAGAGTTACATAACAATGACATGGCAGATCAAGAACTTGAACATAGATTGAATAGGCTCTGGAGCCTATTATCCATTCAGCTATAAAGCCCTCTCTAAGCATGGTGGGGTCTTTTTTTGTGCCTGCCTAACTCTATGTTCCAGATGGAAAACACTATCAAACAGTCTGAGAATGACCTAAACAAGCTGCTAGAGTCAACCCGGCGGCTGCACGATGAGTATAAGCCACTGAAAGAACATGTAGATGCCCTGCGTATGACTCTGGGTCTGCAGAGGCTTCCTGACTTGTGTGAAGAAGAGGAGAAACTTTCCTTGGAGTAAGCTGCCTGCCCCTATTTCCTTAACATACCATACACACACACACACAAGGATGTATACATACACAAGACCTGGAATGAAAATTAGGGTACTAGTCCTACTTGCAGGCCTTTCAATGGCTGATTCATTGGATGACCTTGGGCAAATCTCTGTGCTGGGTTGTCACAATAGAAAAAAGATAATTAAACTAGAATTACCAGATGGCTTTTAAAATTCTTTGTGTGATTTTGACAATACAAGACTATGCCTATGACTCTTTATGTGTAACTTCTTAACTCATTATCTAGAAGGGCTATCCAGAAACCTTTAAAAACATAAAAGCCTGTAGCCTGGCATTGTGGTGGGCACCTGTAGTCCCAGCTACATGGGAAGCTGAGGCAAGAGAATCGCCTAAGCTCAGTAGTTGGAGGTTGCTGTGAGCTGTGTGACGCCACGGCACTCTACCGAGGGCAATAAAGTAAGACTCTGTCTCTATAAATAAATAAATAAATAAATAAATAAATAAATAAATAAAAGCCTGAGCTTTCATGGTCTGCTTGGGCTAGCCTGGGACTTCATCTCAAGATCCAGATTAAGAACTAGGCTCACCTTGTAGAAAGACAAGAGTTCAGCTGGGTAGAACAAAGTGTTCCTTAAAGGTAAAGCATGCTGCCTATGGAAGTGATGAACTTCCCATTCCTAGAAGTATGTCAACAGAGGCCTGAAATACTTAATGGAAATACTCAAAGAAGCATGGGATGGAGGACAGGACTTAGTGTCTTTTAAGGATCTTGCTATTCCTAAGATTTCTTGATCTTCTGGGTCTATCATAGCCAGGGAACAGGAAGATCACCCTTCCCAGCAGACAGTGGGTCAAATTCTAGAGATAAAAGTCTTGTACTGGAGAGGGTACAGAAACATTCTAGTTAGCCACAACCCAACTCTTAGTTCTGTGGCGTGGTATCTTTAAAAGAGGTAATTCAGAATGATCCATCCAATGTCTCTCATTTCCAAAGTTACTTTGAGAAGCAGAAAGCAGAGTGGCAGACAGAACCTCAGGAACCACCCATACCTGAGTCCTTGGCCGCTGCAGCTGCTGCTGCCCAGCAACTCCAAGTGGCTAGGAAGCAGGACACTCGTCAGACAGCCACCTTCAGGCAGCAGCCTCCACCTATGAAGGTGAGTGATCTTGGTAGGGGTTGTAGAGGACGCAAAATATACTCCCACATAAGGCCCTTGCAAAGCTGGGCCATGGCCTTACATATTTGGGTACTTCCTTAAACAACTTTTGCTTGGGACACAATGGAAAGAGTGGCATGTTGTGTGCTGTGTTATACCCATTAGTTTTGTTGCACCACATTCCCCAGAGGGGTTAGAATGCAGGGAGATTTGCAGACCCTGCTAAAGTATAGTTCTAAAAGTTAGAAACATGACTCTTTCACAAATATGTAGTGAGAATGTGTCATAAATGAAGGAGGCAGTTATAAAGATGTTCCAAGGGCATTTGAGGAACAGATATTTACACAGACAGGAAAGAAAAAGAAATAAATTTACAAAGTTAAGATATAGAACTGGTTTGTGTCAAGCAGGGAAATAAAACTCTGACCTTTCTAGTTAACTTTTCTTCTGAACAGAAATAATTTGCATCTCTACTGGCCAAAAAACATTTCCAGCTTATCAGTGTAACATCACAGAGCCTGGGCTCTAATCAAGGGGACATTCTCTTAGATTAGCAGTTCTCAACCTGTGGGTTGCGGCATTAGGAAGGTTGAGAACCACGGTCTATAAGCAAGAGTCAGCAAACTACAGCCTACAGACCAGATATAACCTGCTCTCTGTTATTGCTAAAGTTTTATTGGCATACATGCATGCTTGTGATTGGAAGTTATTACAAACAACAGGTATGCAAACTATTGTCTACAGTTTCTTTCTTGCAAAATAGAGTAGAATAATTGCAACAAAGACCATATGACATGAACAGTCTAAAATATTTACTATCTTGTCCTTTCTATAAAAAGTATGCTGACTCCTGTCTTAGAAAATTAAATAATCCTTGAGTGGGCCATTAGACAATGCTCCAGTATAATGCTGAATGGATATGTAGTCCTTATTTTGTTTTATTTTATTTTATTTGTAAGTCTTGGATACTTTTTCTCAATATCCCTCTCTCTTCACTCACATATTCTATGATTTCCAAGAGTGCCATTATCTCTACTTCAGTCTTACTCACTGATTATTGCTCCCTCCTGATGCAGCAATCATAGTTGTTTTCTGGGCCCCTGGGAATCAGAAGTCTGAGCCACTGCCTAAAAAAATCTGACTTCTAACTTTGTTCTGTACCCCACCAGGCTTGCTTGTCATGTCACCAGCAAATTCACCGGAATGCACCTATATGCCCTCTGTGCAAAGCTAAGAGTCGGTCCCGGAACCCCAAAAAGCCAAAACGGAAGCAGGATGAATGAAGAGAGGGAGAGCACATACAGCTCTGCTGATCGTAAACCACCCCCACCAGAGTGGTTGATGTCCTGATGTGAAACAACCCTTCCCCACTCCACCAAATCTCCTATTTAATATGATGGAAGCACAACCCCTCTCTCACTTTGCTCTTATTTCTTTTTGCACTTGAGATTTCTGGTCCAGGAAGAGAAGTGGTTCAGGTGCTAATGATAGTGTGTCTGATGATCCCTTCTCTTCCACCGACATTTCACTCCATGTCCATGTTTAGAGCTAAGGGAAGGGCAAAAGGCCCAGAAGTGATTCTCTGTTTTTTGTTCCTGAGGCCTGAAGCCTAAGGAGCTCTAGTGTCTGGGGAATGGAGGATGTAAAGGATCCAGTGTTTTCCCTTCCTGTACTGTAATTTTGCCTTAGGGCTGTAAAGGGACAACAGTCTTCTTGCTGGACTTGCCAGCTGGCTGCGTGCATATATCTCCTCAACTCTCATTATCTTATCCTTAAGACCTAGTAGTAGCTTGGATGAGTCCTCCTTTTTATATTCATTTGGGTGCCTGGATGTTATTCTTTAGCTCTATCCACCTTAGTCTCTCAGATATACTAAAATTCTTAGGTACCAGGCTATTTGGGGAACCTGAGATCGATGGATCTTTCCCCCATACTTCTAGTATTTGCAATTCAGTATTAGAAGTTTCCCATAGTAAAATCAGGGAGCTAGACCCATTCTACAAGTTCTGCCTAACTCATGCCTAAGTTATTGGGCCTGAGGTTTCTGTTGTATGAGCTGCCTCATGCTGGAAGATGCCCCAGGATTTTATCTGTGTTGGCTTTTGTTCTGAACCATTACTCTGGTACCTGATTAATGGTCGCAGAGAGGAGAGGAGTGGATTTATAGTCAAGTGAGTGTCAGTCTCTTTACAAAAGCATGTACGTAGGACTTCCCTTCCATTCATCTCTCCCTTTCTTGGATATGCTTTCTTCTGAAAGGCAGCCTCAACTCAGAACAGCTTGTGGTCACCACTGCCCTATAGATTGTTCAGGTGGCCTTCCCTCCCCAAAGAAAAGATAACAGGCTCCCTATGCCCCACAGCTCTCCTCTCCACCATTCAATCATTCTTAAAGTTAAGGGGGGAAATAGGATTGACTAACTGAAAATATTTTAGCTCTAGGTCTCAGTCCTTGGCTGAGGAGGGAGATAGTTTTCCCTCCTTCCTTAACTGTAGTTTTACATTGTCATGGAGTTTTTGTGTTCATAATATAAAAGATTCCTCTGCTCCTTAAAAATAAGAGTGTTCTGTGAAATGCTTTTAAATAAACATTTGTTCATTGAAGTGAATTCTGACTGAGTACTTTCTGTGTACTGGATAATAAAAAAAAGATGTAATACTCTTTACTTTTCTGGATAGCTCTTCTTCACTCTTATTCAGTCCACATTATAAATGAGGAAACCAGACACTAAGACACAATAATTTACCCAATTATCATAACTACCCTTTATTCATCAGCTACTCTATGCCAGGAATGTGTGCAAGTTGCTTTATATAAATGATTGTATTTGATTTCCAAAACAACTATTCAAGCTAAGTATTCTTGTCAATATTTACCAAAAAGAAAGGAAACTGAAAAAAAAAATAAGAACCCTGGACTCCAGGAGGTCAGCCCCAGTTAACTTGCCCACAGTCTTATCACATGCAATGTATCCATAGTCACCCAGCTCACAAATGGCACTGTTTAACTGTTTAACATCTAAAATCATACTGGTTTTTCATATATGACTTCTTCATCCATCCACCCAATTAAAACATTTGACAATGTTACCTCAGGGATTTTCAGGGAAATCTGCTTTCTTGATACCTTTAATCCAGAAGATGTATCGTAATCCAATTGTAGCCCAAGAATATGGGGAAAGAGGATAGGGAGGGGAGGAGAGAGGAGAAGCTGGGTGAAGGGAGGGTAATCAGTGGGACCACACCTATGGTGCATCTTACAAGGGTACATATTTGAAAGGGTACATAATGTGAAATTTACTAAATGTAGAATATAAATGTCTTAACACAATATCTAAGAAAATGCTGTGAAGGCTATGTTAACCAGTTTGAGGAAAGTATTTCAAATTGTATGTAAAACCAACGCATTGTACCCCACGATTGCATTAATGTACACAGCTATGATTTAATAAAAAAAGTCAAAAAAAAAAGAAAGGAAACTGAATCTCAGTAAAATTAAACAACTTGTCCATAGATAAACAGTAAGATGAAATTCCAGTATTTGAAGACATCTTTGTCCAATTCCAGAGCCCAATTTTTTTCTACTTCTTCTCCATGATCATTTTTTTTTTCCTTTAAACCTTTCTTCCTTTTGGAATAGCTTAATGATAACATGGCCTGAAATACCTCTGGATCTTAAATTAGGAACTAGGAATACAGTGACTTATTAATGCAGAGATATGTTTATAAAGGCCTTGTTCCATATATGGATATAATAGGGAACAACTCTGAAGGAGTGTCCCAGCTTCAGAGATCCCCATAGGGTAAGTGGGGGAGCCAACATTGCCATTAAGACTGCCTTTCAGGTCAATGTTTCCCTCTGTTCAATCCTGTTCCTTTTTCCTTCTTCCTCTGCCTGAGTATTTATCCAATGACTCCCTAAGTAATATCCTGTTCACTAATCTGTCCCAGTACTTCTCAGGTAACTTAATAAGTGAAAAACAATTGTCTATACCTCACTGTCCTCATCTAGAAAATGGGGAAAATATTAACACCTATGTCATGGGGTTGTGAGCAATGGCAGGTACATAGTGAGCACTTAAAACATGTTCATTTTCTTCTTTTTCATGTGCCTCTGCACTGAAGTAGATTAGATGACCAGTCAAAAGAAAATTCATCTTATCTGACATTTCTCTATCACCTAAGGTTTTATGCAGCTACAAGCCTGCTTTTGAGGTGGCTCAGGCTCAATCTAGACAAATGGAAGGTTCTCAGCTGTACAACTTTGAGTATGTTTTATCCTATATAGGCCTCAGCGAGTCCCTGTGGGAGGCATAGTCAGCCATTGTTCTGACTATGAAATATGGGAAGCATAGTCAGCCATTGTTCTGCATCCTTGGCACAATGGAGGTCAGGTATGTAATCCTGACATAGTGAAGGTAACGGGTCTTCATCTCTGGCTTGCCTGCTCATGAGTCAGAGAAGCCAGTTCCTGGGATACTTCTGAATGGGAAGGGAATAATTTTGTGTTGAGCATCTATCTACACCTGTCAACCACTCGGTGGGGCTCTACTATCTCATTTAGTCTTTCTGGTTCATTTAATGATGTGAAACAAACCACCTCAAAACTGAGTGGCTTGAAACAACCATTTATTTTCTCAGAATTCTGCAGTTTGAGCCAGACTCACTGGGAATGGCTCATTTATGTTTCATGTGGCATTGTCTCTGGCAGCTTGGGTAGAGCTGGAAAATCTAAGATGGCTATACTCTCAACTCAGCTAGTGTGACTTAAACAGCTTTATGGGCACCCACTACCCGTCTTGGTATTTTTTTTTTTATCTTCTAGGGACTCTCTTTCTCCATTTGAGCTCTCTTTCCAGTAGACTAATCAAGAAGGTGAAAGCCAAAACTAGCAGTCATACAGCAACATTGTTGCTACATTCTATTGGTCAAAGCAAGCTAGTTCAGATTAAATGGATGAAAAATAGACTCTAACTCTTGATGGGAGTAGCTGCATGAATGTCAGAGATGGGAGGAATTGTCAGCCCTATTTGCAGAAAATCTACCACATTTTCTGACAACAATGTTTCAAGGAAGGCATTGTTATGTGTCCACTTTTACAAATGCTAACTGAGGCTCAAAAAGAGTAAAGGAATTGCCTAACAGTCAAGAAGGGGAAAATCCAGGTCGAACCCAAGTCTTTCTGCCTCTAAAGTCTGTGTTCCTTTTGCCTAAGTGCACTGCTGCAGGTAACCCCACAACCTGGTTAAGAGAGAATAAGGAAGGGAAGAAAAGTAACAAAAATGGAGTAAAAGAATACAAGGAGGAGAGAGAAGGAGGAGGAGGAAGAGTCAGAAGAGAAAGTACTCTTTATACTTTATACTTGCTCAGAGTCAATGAAGAGATGAAGGAGGATGAGGCAGAGGTAAAGTCATATTCAACTAGCAAAAATGCTTTATACTTAAGGCAACTTCTTCAACATCCCCATTTGATACTTACCTTAATAACCCTGTATTCTTAGTAGGTAATGTATAATATTACCATCCACATTTTATGGATGAGGCTCAGAGAGGGGACGTAACTTGCCCAAGATCACATGGCAAGTTAAGAGCAAAGCCACAATTAGAACCCAGGCTTTCCAATCTGGGAATCACCCATGGTGCAGCACTTTTCACATGTTGAAATGGAAGGGATGCTTTGTTCCAGAGCTTGCTAACTCTTACATCGAAGGTAGGAGCTCGCTCCACAGGAAAAGTCCAGATGATTTTTTTCATCTCTTAAATCCAGTTTGATGTCAGTATTATGTCCTCAGCTTTACCATAGCAATTATCAGTGTCTTTACAATAATAAACATCTCCCAAAGTGAATTCTAGGAAGGCTGATAACTCAGGGCCATGTGCCCTTAGGTTACTTAACCTCTCTGGGCCTCTATTTTCTCACATGTGAGCAGAAATATTAATAGTCACAATGCTGTTGTGGAGATTAATGAGCTAATACATGTTAAGTACTTAGAACAGCACCTAAAAAACATTTACTAAATAATATCTATGAAGAAGATGATAACTATGACTAGCATCCTGAGAAGCTAGGGTGGTGATGATGATGATATTGAAGACTTACTCAGAATTTCAAATGTGTAAAATAGTTAGAAAGTTCAACAGTTAAGGGATTGTCCTTGTGTAGGACTTCCCATAAAGGACAAGCTGACAGCTAGAAGTCATGGAGCTTTTCCTGAAGATTGGTGAGATTCTGCGGCTGTGCTGCCGGCAGGCATTTAGTTTTTTTAATGATTGCAAAAGATATAGGCCCTCCCTGAGAACTAGGTATAAACCCATATTTCCACCATATTCTCTTCTAATTGTAGCTGGAGACTGAAGACCATTATTAAACTCTCCCCATTACTGGTCTAGGCCCATGAGTACTTCAGTGGTTTCAATACTGCACAGTACAGGGAAATGACATTGTCCCAGTAGCCAATTTTTTCTGTGTTAAAATCCCAAATCTATTTACTAGCAATGCATTCTTTAGCACATTGTTAAACTTCTCTGATCTCTAGCTTTCTTATCTGTAAAATGGAGATAACAGCTGAAGTGTAGGGTTGCAGTTAATTTTTTTAAAATGAAGAAGGCAAAGATAACCACTCATTAGATGCTCATAATATGGTGAGTGCTATGGTAAATGTTTTCACATACTTTGTTACATAGAGGAGGTGGCATAGTATGGCAGCTAAGAGCCAGGCAGTCTGGATTCAAATCTCAGCACTGTCATTTGCTAATTATGTGAAATAGCAAACATCCAGTGTCATCAGCATAGAGACAAGAAAATTGAAGTTAAGAGAGGCAAAGTTCCTGAATTAGGGTCCATCTAACTGTACTATTCCTCAAGAGTGCATAGAAAAAGATCTGGTACCAAGTAGATCCTTAATAATATTTAGTTCCCTTATCTAGATGTAAAGTTTGAAATCTTAGATGTGAATCTTACCTTGCTCAGAGTCAATGAGGAGATTAGGGAAGCCGAGGCAGAGGCAAAGTCATATTTCACTAGCAAGCCACTGGAGCTTACCCATCCCTCTCCAGGGTTCAAGCTAGACTTTGCCCTCTTGGCAGGTGCATTATTTTTAGTGATTTCCCCATCTACCTTCATTCTCCACTAAGAGCTGAGCTTCTAGAAGACAGAGCTTGTATCTCCAACTGCTTAGACAATTTTCCTCCACCAGGAGGTACTGGGCTGCTGAGACTGAGAACATAGTCTTCTATAAGCACATCTAGACAAGCTCCTTCCCTCCTAATAAACAGTTTCCAGTGTGGGTCTCTAAAGCTGAAGATAGGATAGGGAGAACTGGTAAAGGTTATCTCAGCACCCTCCAGGAAGATTTCACCTATATTAGGTTGAAAGTGGGGAGGACGATAGACAGGAGAAATAAAAGGGGGTGCCATCAATTGCCCAATCCCAGACCTGCTTCCTTCCAGATGCCTTGGTACTAACAATTAAGAAGAGATACCTTTTTAGGAGGAGCAGAATTAAGCATAATTCAACTTAGTTGGATGCCAATTGATAGGGAATGGTGTTTGATAAATTGCCAGTTCTGTCATGTGTGTAAACAAACACACACACACATACAATCTTCTTCACTCTCTGTTTTTTTCTTGCACTTTCACCTCCCTCATTCCTCAGCCTCAATATCAAACTTTACCATTTTTGCATCAGGAAACTAATATAATGAACAAAATCTGTTCCTATCCCTGCAGATTGTCTCTCCACAACTTTCCTTAGTCCTTCTTGACTATGACATTTCCAATAAACCTGGCTGCATGTAAAGTATATCCTACCCCTCATCCTGATGAGCTTTGGAAAGTGAAAGATGTTTGAGGCATGATTCCCTATATTCACACATACCCTTCCCTCTGGTCTCTGATCAGCAAAAGCCAATCCCTCACTTTTGCTTGGACCCACTCTCTCCTGCTTTCATAGGTCCTCCTCATTACACCAATTGGCTCTATTTCCCCCAACCCCAACCTCCATCCTGGATATTTCTTCTCTGTTTATGAAGAGGATCAATTCATTCTCATCTTAATTCAGTAAAAAAGGGAAAGAAAGAAAGGCAAGAGAATGGAATAGGAAAAATGACAGCCTCTTAAGATTCTATGTCTCTCACATCCCACCCTCTCTCTTTTCATCTCTTAGACAAACTTCTACATAGACATCTAGATAGTCTGTGATCACTGTATCCACTTCCTCTCATCCCCATCACTATAGTTTATGTTTCCCAGTCTATGGAGACCCTCTGCGACATCTCAAATGACTTTTATAACATGGACTTGAGTTGATCCTACTTGATCTTTCTTTGTCTCATGTATTGTTAACTCTTACTACACTGTTGACCTTCCCTGGTTTCCTGCAATACTCTGTATAGGTTCCTCCTGGCATAGCCACTCTTGTATTTTTTTTCTAGAGACAGGTTCCTGCTTTGTTGCTGATGTTGGAGGTCAGTGGCACCATCATAGCTCACTGTAGTCTCAAACTCCTGAGCTTAAGCAACTTTCCTGCCTTAGACTCTCAAGGAGGTGAAACTACAGGCAACACACCACCATGCCTAGTTAATTTTTCTATTTTTTTCATAGAGACGAGGGTCTTGCTACATTGCCTGGGCCTGGTATCAAACTCCTGGCTTCAAGTAATGCTGCTGCCTCAGCCTCCCAGCGTTGGAATTACAAGCACAAGCCACTGTGCCTGGCCTATATTCTTTGTAGACTCTTGTGGCTCTGCTTGCTTCCTGGAGACTGATCTTTCCTAGGGTGCCAACCTCAGCTCTCTTCCATTTGCAACTTATGACAAATTCTCTCAGAGATATCATCTATTCTCTGATTTCAAAAACTCCTCTGCAACAATCATTTGCATATTTGCATCTATCTCCCGTATTTTCCTCCTGAACTCTACAGAAAAAGAATAAACAGTTGGCATTTATTGAGTGTTTGCAATATGCCAAGAACTGTGCTTAGTACTTCACATTCATTTTCTCACAGAATCTTCACAAAAGGATTATAGGGAGGGGGGAGAAGCTATTCTTATTATTGTCCCCATTTTAATTATTGTGAAAATAAATCTCAAGTTGCTTAATTAATTTTCCTAGTCCCAAAGCTATAAGTGATAGGATTAGGATTTGAATTCAGATCTATAGAACCTCAGAGTCTCTGTTCTTAACTACTCTACTGGGTAGGAAATGATACATGTACCATGATGTCTGAGGTGAATGATGTAGAATTCTTGGAGATCCTGTTTTCAGTTTGAGCAGACACAGTGGGAAATTACAGATAAATTCACAGTGGGAGCAGCACGAGAGCTGTGAAAAATTTGGGTATGTGGAAGTAGGAAAGAAGGACTTTCCAGGCTAAGGGAATAGCAAACACCAAAGGATGAAAGGCAAATAAATAAATAAATAAAATCAAAATGAAACAAAACAATAAAGCAAAAAAAAAAAAAAAAATACAGTAATCACACATTGGATAAAAGAATTTAGTTTTTATTTCAGAAGAGCTTCTTATAGCAACATGAAATATGAATGCAAGGGAGTGACTGAATCAGAGAGATCATCTTGGAGGCTACTGCAATAGTTCAGGCACAAAGCAAAACTGTTTTGAATTAAGGAAGTGTGTTGGGGTTAGCTTGAGGGAGACAAATTTAGTTAAAATTCAGAAGGAAGAAAAAGGGTTCCTGGGGGAAAGAAGAGAAGAAAAACCATGACCAGGATGAGTGAAGTTTATGACAGACCTGGAGGCTCAGAGTCTTCCTTCTCAGGTTCAACAAAGGAGGAAGATAGAATCAGGGACTAGAGCATTTTTGGCCTGTAACACCAAAAGGAGGAGTTCATGCTTGTCAATTTTCTAGGAATTTAGAATTGACCCTGAAATTCTGAGTGATGTTATTTTTTTTCCTTGGGGCTCAAAGGGGTTATAATTATGGTAGAGGTTCTTTGCTAATTGGGAACTGTGACTTTTGCAACATACTCAATTTCTGGGAGCCAGAGTATTTCTTCCAAGGAATTGTCCCACATGGAAGTTGCCCAGATTAGCCAGTGTAGGGGAGTGAATCCCAAAATGGTGGAAGCATAGAGAAAGGGATAATTATTCCCTATACAAGTCTGGAAGTTCCTTGATGCTAGAACAGGAACATCATCTTTCAAAGAAAGGCTTAGAATTCCATATAGGCAATAAGTGTTAGGGATTGGTGGTTGAGTAGGGGAAATTGAAACTGGGGAACTTTTACTATACTTTATACTTCTGAATGATTTTATTTTTAATAAGCTTGTTTGACTTTTGTAAATAAGAGCAGACCATGAACACCACTATACATCTACTAGAATGGCTGTTATTTTAAAAAAGACTGAAGACATCAAATGTTATCGAGGATGTAGAGTAATCAATGCAGTCATATACTGCCAGTAAAAATGTAAAATATTACAATCACTTTGGGAAAAGGCCTAGAAGGTTCTTTTAAAATGAAATAGTGACATAAATTATAACCCAGTACTATGACCCAATAGTATATATCATTACTAGATATGTACTTAAGAGAAATGAAAATGTATG
>CAUYRH010094305.1:0-59166 GCA_963574655.1 Perodicticus potto
ATTGCAGCTCAATTCATAATAGCCAAGTCATGGAAGAAGCCCAAGTGCCCATTGACCCATGAATGGATTAATAAATTGTGGTATATGTATACCATGGAATATTATGCAGCCTTAAAAAAGATGGAGACTTTACCTCTTTTACGTTTACATGGATGGAGCTGGAACATATCCTACTTAGTAAAGTATCTCAAGAATGAAAGAAAAAATATCCAATGTACTCAGTACTATTATGAAACCAATTTACAATCACTCACACTTTCATATGAAGAATAGATCACAACAATGGCCCAAGATGAAGGAGGGAGGAGGGGGGTTGGAAGGGAGAGGGGATGTGAGATCCAGGAGTGTGAATGGTGGGATCACACCTATGGTGCATAATGCAAGGGTACATGTCGGATCTATTAGTATAGAGTATAAATGTCTTAACACAATAATTAAGTAAACAAGATGAGGTATATATTAACTAGTGTGATGTAAGCGTTCCTAGTTCTATATGATATCAGCACATTGTATTCTATAAATGCATTGATGTATACATGATCCATATGTTTATGATTTAATAAAACAAAATAAATAAAATTAAGAAATCACATTTACTTTTTAAGATGTGAAACATGTATTATGGTTTTGTTTAAAAATAGTTCTTTTAGAGCAACGTGTTCTACTGTTAAAGGGTGAAATAAGATGTCTGGGATTTGCTTAAAAGAAATATGGGACAAGGGAAGTGCATAGAAGTATAGATCAAATAAGATCTTTTAGATTAAACATGTAATAATTGTTGAAGCTTGATAATGATAAAAAAGATTATGTTATAAATTTTGAATGCTTTTAAATTTGAAATTTTGTACAACAAAATATTTTTTAAAATCTTGTAACTTGTACCATGTCACAAAAACATTTTTTTCCTGAACATTCACAATCTGTGAAGCACTAATTGTATTTTTTTACATTATCTTTCCTGGTGTAATGTCCAGACTAATATCATTACAATACAGAGCTTTAAACATTAGTAGAAATGTATAAAATTAAGTGAAATGAAGATATGTAGAAGCATTTGAAGTGGGAAGGGAGAAGGGTTTTTATGAGTCATTGAAGATGCCTTTCAATAATTATCAGTTAATGATATAAAGGCTATACAAAAGTGTTGTCTATCTTCCTCTTAGATGATTGTAAGATTATCTAATTGCATCATCTGTTCTCTTCCTGAGAAGAAGAGAGAGTTGAGAGCAAATGTCAATTGAAAATTTATATGGGTTAGCCTATTTCAGGTAATGAGAAGAAACATACTCAGGTGAGTATTTATTGAAAGGCAATAAATAAAAGGGATAGTATCTCAGCATTGTGTAATCACCCTGAGTCCAAAGCCTGAGATGTACAGCAGGCCTTCCAGAAATCAGAACTAAAACTCCCTGTTCCTTCATTAATTCATTGATCCAAAGTGCAAGGACCTGCTTAGGTGCCTAATATGGAATAGGAAACAAGGCTCATATTGTTTTCAATATACCTAAAATTTAAATTCTAGCAGGGAAAACAGAAATCAAACCGTGGGAGTATCTTTAGCTTAGCCTGAATCCATTTTCTCTTTATTCACTTAGAGAAATGGGTTTCAGTCAAGTTCCTGAAACAGGTGCTAATAGGGTTATTTTGGCTTCTTCACCTGACCTATTCTTCTGGCTCCTAATTCATGGTCCCCTCAATTGTGGCCAGAATATCAACTTAGGTTTGTATTGACCTCACTTAATGTTCATTGGATTTTTCTTCTGCATTGTCCAATATTCTATTAAACTCATTTGGTGATAGTTTTAGAATTTTCATTTACTTTTTTTTTTTCTTTTTAGAGACAGAGTTGTACTTTGTCACCCTCAGTAGAGAGTGCTGTGGCATCACAGTTCACAGCAACCTCCAGCTCTTGGGCTTAGGTGATTCTCTTGCCTCAGAGTAGCCAGGACTACAGGTGCCTGGCTAAGAATTTTCATTTACTTTTATTTCATAGTTTCCTTTTATTTCCCACTGAGATTCCTCATTTGTTTACTCATTATGTTCCATATTTTCCTTTGAACTATTGAAGATTTTGATAATAGCTATTTGAAAGTCCTAGCCAGCTAATTCTGACATCTTTGTCATCTTTGTGATCTGTTTCTATAGCTGATTTGTTTTCCAAAATATATGTCACATTTTCTCATATCTAGTAGACATGTTTATTATATGCTACATGTTATAGATTTTATATTTTTGGGAGCTTGGATTTTTGTGATAGTCCTGCACAGTCTGTTGTTCAGTACCTGAAAGAGTTTTTTCATATATTTTGTCCATTTTTATGATTTTGCACAGTGGGAGAGCTTCTCTGCTACCTACAGTATCATTATTGTAGGAATGGACAGTTATGTTTCTTCCAAAGCACATGATGTAAACCATAGAAACTATATGTAGAAAGAGCTGAATGGATTGACTACCTCAGGAATGGTCTGTGACCAGACCAGCAACTGGAAAAATAAACTTACTTGTATAAAAAAAGTAAACAACTTCTAATGTATGTTTTAGATCTTAACTTTTGAAGGCCATTTAACTCTTCTTTTTTAATCTTGCCTGTCTTGTATAACTCTTACTTAATATCTAGAGCTGTGTTTGCTACATAATTGGTGCTTAATCACTACAGAACCTTTACCAGATCATCAGCATGAATCTAACTATTGATGCAAGGAGATGAAGTCGTCACTTTGGAAGGCTCAGCTCCCATAGCCCAGTGGTTTAGGGCGCCAGCCACATACACCAGGGCTGGCGGTTTCAAACCTGGCCTGGGCCTGCTAAACAACAATGACAACTACAACAAAAAAGTAGCCGGGTGTTGTGGTGGGCTTCTGTAGTCCCAGCTACTTGGGAGGCTCTCCGAGGCAAGAGAACTGCTTAAGCCCAAGAGTTTGAGATTGCTGTGAACTGTAACGCCAGAGCACTCCACCGAGGGTGACATAGTGAGACTCTGTCTCAAAAACAAAACAAAAAAAGAGTCACTTTGGAAAAGAAATAGTCTAGAACAATTAATGATGATATAAAATTCATTTGTTGCTTTACATTTTAAAGCTTTTATGTATATGATCTCATTTGATTCTCTACAAAAAAAAATGTGAGTTGGGAAGACCAAGTTAGGAACACCAATTTACAAAAAAGGATTTTAAGGACTTCAAAGGTAAGAAAAATTGCTTAAAGTTACCAAGCTAGTAAGAGAAAGAACCAAAAGACAGAAGACTAGGAGCATGATCAATTCTTCTGACTTCTAGATGAGGGCACCTAAAGATATCGTCACTAAGAAAAATCTTGGAATTACTAAGGACTGACAATAAATGTCTTAGGACTAGAACCAAAAATGAGTCAATTTTATAATTTTTAATCATCAGGGGCTGGACCTTCCCCTTTTTTCTCAATATTTCTATAGTTGGAGATAAAAGTATAGTCTTAACATCCACAATTTATTTAAATTTCAATCATTTATTTTTTAACAAAGAGAGAAACTCTGTATTATAAAAAATGATTCTAGGGGTGGTGCCTGTGGCTCAATGGAGTAGGGCACTGGCCCCATATGCCAGAGGTGGTGGGTTCAAACCCAGCCCTGGCCAAAAAAAAGATAATTCTACATTAACACAACCAAAAGAGTTATGGAGTTTTCATTGGAAATGGTAGGAGATGGAATATATGTGGTTCAGTTGGCTGAATATTCTTTACCTTTGAGATAATTAACCTTATCCTTTATATAATCAATATATGTAGTGTGGTATATAAAAATTTGGGAAAGTTGTATTATTAAAATGAAGTAAACCAGAAGTCAGGAGTATCCTAATTCTAACATAAAGTAATTGGTAGAAAATGTTAATTTCCACAGAAAAATGCATGATGCTTCTTGAATCATCGAGAAATAGATATTGCTATTCAATTAAGCACAATATGAGAAATTAAATAAATTTAACATATGTCATGGCCTGTTTTAGTCTTCATCCCATAACCTATACGACTTCTGGGATAGAAGTTTGAGAGAAAAATTTGAGAAGTACTATGAATGCTAAATCAGTAGATAATTAGAAATAGCTATTAAATAATAGTAAGTATGGAGCCCCTAGAATTTGTGGTTTTCTCTGCCCTACTCCATGAAATTCTGTTCTTTGAAACATAAAATAACTAGCAACTACATACTGACTTAAATGCCTCAAAAAATAGCAAGTATGAAAGTATTATAAAAGAGAAATAACTGGGTTTTAGCCTTCATATGAAAGCTATAGATTAGCTTCATAGTAGGGCTGAGTACATTGGATACTTTTTCTTCCATTCTTGAGATACTTTGCTTTTGTGTTTATAAAATTATCTTTAAAGTAGAATTTTCCCAACTTTTTTCATGGAATTCAGCTCTGGAGATAATATGTACGATGCTTTCCCTGGAAGAGTTTATGTACCTGTAGTTTGGTTGTGAACACTGTACTCATTGGCAGGTGTGTAAAGTAGGAGGAAAAATATCAAAGTGAAAAGTAACTCTCACACAATTCATTTTTACACAACTGTTTAAAAAACAGAAAGGTTTTAGTTCTAACTGCAGGTAAGTGAATAATACTTTCAACATCTTCCCAAGGAGCTGGGTCCATTACTTTCAGAAGTCAGGAAGCAATAAGTGGGTGTAGATTACTGCCAGTGGGAACCAGAGGATCATATATGGTATTGTAGGAAATGAATGCCTCATTTTGTAAGGCATTCATGTTTTGGGGAGTGACAGAGTAATTATATAAAGCTTCAAGGCACTTGAAAAGTATCTCAGTACCTTAAGATGGTAAAAAAAAATACATAATTTGAAGTAAAAACCTAATAAATCAAGTCATGTTTTAAAAAGTGTCTCTCACTTGTGAAAATGGTGGTCAATGTTTGGTGCTGAGGACATTCACTTCCCAGTTCCTGGAGGCTAGAAGATTGCAGAGATATCTACTGACCTCGCTAGTTGCTTTGACAAAGAAATCTGCAGTATGGAAACTAACAGCACCCTCATAGCATTTTATAGAAGTACAACATAGGATTAACATATATGGAGAGTTTAAAAGAAAGATGATTGAGGAATGGAAACAGGACTGGCACAATCACCTAGTATTTGTATTTTCCATACTGAGCATTTATGAAGTGGGGACAGAATAAAGGGAAGAAAGGAGAGGAAGAAAGTGATTTCTGTACTTCTGTCACTTACTATAGGTTGTAATAAATATATATAGTGTTCATATGTATATGCTGATATACATGTGAAGAAGCTCAGGGAATTTTACCCCACAATACAACTCCTTATGCCAAGTAATTTAAAAAAAAATTCTATTTTCATTTCTTGTGTTTAGTGTAATTTTTAATTTCAGATTAATATGAGGAAGCAAATAATTAGGGTACAATGTTTGCATTTCTTAGGTAAAGTTCAAGTTGTAGTTGAGCTCTTCACCCAGAGGGTGTGCTGTATACCCTTAAACTGTGCACTTTAGATGAGAGCACAATTCTCCTCCTTCCTTCTTTTCCCCTCTTCCTCCTGCCTTTCCCCCCTCACTGGAATATACTTGTGCTATTTTCTCATGTGTATATGTAGGTATTTTTCTACTGGTTCCACATTAGTATTGAGTACACTGGATACTTGCTTTTTTATCACTTTCTTGTGATAGTTTATTAAGAAGAACATGCTTCAACTTCATCCAGGTAAATACAAAAGATGTACAGTCTCCATTTTTTTATGGCTGAAAACCTGCAAACAATCTGTTGTTTTACAATAGGGTGTTGGCTGTATAAAGCTATGATGCATTCATGCAATAAAATATGATGATGTCTTTGAATATGATGTAGCAAAATATTGAAGTATCTAGAAAAATGTTCACTATGTATTGTCAAAGAGAGAGAATAATCACAAAATAGCATACACATCATGATTTGTTTGTTCATTGCTGTGTTTTGTTTTAGCAAACATAGACGTGGGCAACAGACTAGAAGGATAGCCATGGAATTTTAACAATGATATTATCTTTGAGTATTGAGATCAGATGTCATTTTTATTTTCGCCTTAGTATACTTTTCAGATTTTGCCATAAAAAAGAGCATTTTAAATTAAAAGTTCTCATAGGTAGGTTCAGTACCCATAGCTCAGTTGTTAGGGCGCCCGTCACATGCACAGGGGCTAGCAGGTTCAAACCTGTCCCAGGCCTGCTAAATTACAATGACTACTGCAACAACAACAACAACAACAAAAGAAAAAAAAACAGATGTGCATTGTGGTGGGCACCTGTAATGAGGTGAGGCAAGAGAATCACTTAAGCCCAAGAGTTTGAGGTTGCTGTGAGCTGTGATGCTACATAACTCTACAGAGGCGACATAGTGAAACTCTGTCTCAAAAAAAAAAAAAAATAAATAAAGTCTCATAGATAAACAGGCCTTGGAAGAAGATGTCCCTCTCTTTGCTTAAAACCAGATAGACTCATCAAAAAGAACAACTGCCTTTCTTTCCCGTCCCTATTATCTCAATATATTGCAGGAAAGAAGATTAAGAAAGGAACCATACCTGGCCCAACCCATTTTAAAGATAACACTGGTCTCACAGCTGAATTTAATTTCCAAAGAAAGTCATTTGCAAGTCAGTCTATTTACCCTCATTTCTTCATTTTTCCAAGGATCTATTCCTCCTTAGTAACTGTTTAGCACTCCTCAACAGAATGATTTGCATTCTTCATTTCCCTTCCTCCAAAAATGACTCATATATATATGACTCATATGGGGTTATATATTCTCATATATATATAACCCCATTGGAATATATAACTGCATTGGAAAACTGGATAATAACTGCGTGAATCTTCCTCTGTGCATGAAAAATTATTATCCCTTTCTTTTATTAATCTGCCTTATTGTGAGTTGATCTTTCAGAAAACTTTCAGGAGCAAATAGGGGATTCTTCCTTCTCCCCCACAGTTTTCCATAGCTCGTAGGATCTTCAGAGCTACTCTGTTCTTCTGGAAACTGTAGGTTAGGGGTTCTAACCTGCTGGCAAAATGGTTACTTACTAGTCAGACTCCCAGTTTTCCTGGTCCCTCTGTGGGCTCTAATTGAGCGCTCGGTAAAGATCACTGTCTCTTTTCCCTTTCCAAATTTAGGATTCAATGACAAGAAAGGTTTTGTATGCAGCTAGTCTGAGTATAGTTACACTAATATATGTTTGGTACTTTGTGGTGTGCATATTCTTATTGTCTGACTCCTCTCCTCTCAGACACAGTCTTTTTTGTTGTTTTCCTTTGTCATCTTTCTGTGTCATTTTTTCAGAGAGTTACTACAGGATAGAATAGAGGCCCAGTGCCCCCAGAAGTCCACTGAGATGGTCTTTCAGGCCAACCAGTTATACATTTTCCAGTAGACCAGCATGTATTAAGACAAACTTTGCTGCAGGTCTCCCTCAAAGAAGAAAAAATTATGTCTCAGCTTCCCCTCTGATCTTATTTCATTTCTCAGACAGCTTGTTTTGTGATCCAGTAGGAAATTTCCCCCTGTCCCACCATCTACAGAGCATGCTTTTTCAGGATCCTACCAGGCTAGTTGGAAAAGATTGGGAATCTGAGACATATAAGATTCTAAGTAGCACAGTCACAATCATTGAGTCAAATGTGTACAGATCTAGGTGAGTCCTTGTCTTGAAATATTCCATCCTCCTTTTCTATTTTAAGTGTACAGAGAATAAATATTAAGGGATCATGGGAAAGGCTTCTTCTGTGCCCTTTCTAGGAACACCTTTTGCTTCCAAACCTGGAAAATTATCACCAGGGCTTCTATGAAAAGACTAATTGGAAGAAATATACCATTTTCATTTATTTTGGAAGAAATACACCATTGATAATTCTAGTTATTAATGGCCAAAAGATGGATCCTTTAAGTTAAACTATTTTCAAATTTAAAATGTAATAAATTTTAGAGTTCTCATTCTAACCAATTGCCTTATTTGTATTAACAGAGGAATTAGATCAAAAGAAAGACATAATGTTGTGGCTAGCCTTAAAAATTCTCTTGACAAAATTGAAGAGCAAAATCTGACCTTAAAAAAAATTGTACACTTTCCCAGTGGGAACAATAATAAAAGCCAGTTCACTTTGTAGCCTACTGGTTGAAGTTCTATGCTTGCACCTCAACAGCCTAGGTTTGATTCCCAGGCAGGAAATACCTGTTCTCGTTTTATATTTATGCAACTTTCACGATTTATTAATTCTTTTTCCTTCCATGAACAGCTTTTTGATTTCTCATATTCTATGGGGATATATTGGGCTTTTATCCATTTGTGTACAAATAGTCTGCTGAAAAACAGAGACCCTAGAAAATATGGCTACACACACACACACAAAATGTGAGTTACACTTGTTTATGAGTTGACTTTCCTTTCTTAGAGCTGTCTCTATGGCTTTACTGGGACTCAGAAAAGTTATTCTCCACCTTTTTTGGAGCACTTTTGCTTTCTTGGTTAAGGCTTATGGGTTTCACTTAAAAGGGTACTTTGGTTAAAATTTCAAAACCAAAAATGTCAGTTCTTTGTCCCATCTAAAGTATGTTCTCTTCATCTTCACTCCTTCCTTTTTCCCAATCCAAGGTGGCCAACCATGTTTAAGTAAGGCAAATGCTGAGCCGAATCCAGTCCAGCCATGTCTGAACCTCACTTCAGTGTTCTGTTGGTCACTTTCTCTTCTTTTGTTCACAAAACTTCTTCAACCACACAGCAGTACTGGACTCTCTCTACCCCTGTTCTTGTTCAGCTGCCCAGTTTGTGAATCATTCCTTGCTCAATGAAACAATTAATTTGTCAGAAATAGGTTCTGAGACCCCCCCCCAGGAGAACCAAGTGAAGAAGCAGGTGTCTTCTGCAGTCATTGTGTCCTTGATCTCTCATAACAGTGAGAGATTACAGCGGGTTCTCTCCTGAAGGCCATAGCTCCAGGGGTTTGTGGTTTAGCATCTCTGAGTTTGAGCAAACTTTTAATTCTAACTGGATTCAAAAGCTGTGACAGAAACTAATCTGGGTCTGGGATTGGATTAGAACTGATAATTTATTGTCTTAGACCCAGTAAGAGGCCTCAAATATCTGAGTGAGTCAGACAGAAACTAATACTAACCGGTCGTACTACAGGAAATATAAACTCTAACTGTCTGGACTCACAAGGAAAAACAAAGGAAAGGGTTCTTCCCCATTGTTCCTTTTCCTTTTTGCAAGGAAAAACCATTGCCTAAGTTCATCGTGGATATCTCAGAGTGAAAACCAAAATTCGAGGTAAAAAGAGGATACTAAATTTCTGAAGAACTGAGTACTATTCTTTTTGGATCTCTCTACCTATAAATGTATAAATAGTAGGCCCTGGAAGCACCAAGTGCTTACAGAAATAGCAAAATATTACTAAAGGAAAATTGTTACCTAGCTAATAAATGATTAGAAAAATAAAATGAGTAATTAAAAGATTGATAGTCTGAATAAAAAGATAATAGTTATATTTAAAACCAACAAATAAGAATTCATTATAAGAGCTATTAGATCTGCTCCCATCTGTATGTCTGTATGGGCAATGGCATATGACATATACTTACATAAGCTCTAAGTCATTAGTTTAATAATAAGCACTTATAACAAATATTTTATCAAGAAGATATAAACTAACTCAAAAATTTGTGTGGCTTTCCCGATGCATTAATTAAACTCTGCACAGCTCTTTTTTCAATTCTCTTGCATCATGATTACAATTTCTCTTTACATTCACCTTCAGAAGTACACAATTAACATGGGCCTGAATACTTCAGAGATACTATAAGTCTCCTTCAAGCTCTCTCAATGATGCTGTAAATTTTCCCAAGGATTCATTCTTGTTCAATATATTGATGATATTTTGCTCTATAAACAGAGTGTCTTCTTAGATTCCCTCATTCTTCTAAAGACTATAGCTGTATGCAGAAGTCATAAAGTCTGTAGGTATAGAGTTCAGTGGGTACAGACAATTGTTACATGCTTAGGACATGAACTATCTCAGGGCACTCAAAAGCTCACTTCACAATGCCTTGAGTCAATTTTGTCACAGCCCTCGCTAGAGCTTACATATTGGCAAAAGGAAAAGCTGGTACTATTTAAACAGACTTACATATGCCTTTGGAATCTGCCATACATTTGACATAATTTGGAAATCTCTTCTTAACTTGGGCAAGGGATCTGAAGAGAAACTTCTCTGAAGAAGACAAGTGCATGGCCTACAGATACGTGAAAAAATGCTCATCATCCTTAATCATCAGAGAAATGAAAATCAAAAGTACTTTGAGATATCATCTAACCCCTGTAAGATTAGTCCACATCACAAAATCCCAAAACCAGAGATGTTGGCGTGGATGTGGAGAAAAGGGAACACTTCTACATTGCTGGCGGAAATGCACACTAATATGTTCTTTTTTGGAAAGATGTATGGAGAATACTTAAATATCTAAAAATAGACTTGTCATTTGACCCTATAATTCCTCTACTAGGTATATATCCAGAAGACCAAAAATCACATTATAACAAAGATATTTGTACCAGAATGTTTGCTGAAGCACAATTCATAATTGCTAAGTCATGGAAGGAGCCCAAATGCCCATCAACCCATGAATGGATTAATGAATTGTGGTATATGTATACCATGGAATATTATGCAGCCTTAAAGAAAGATGGAGACTTTACCTCTTTTATGTTTACATTGGATAGAGCTGGAACATATTCTTAGCAAGTATCTCAAGAATGGAAGAAAAAAGAATCCACTGTACTCAGCCCTACTATGAAGCTAATCTATAGCTTTCATGTGAAGGCTATAACCCAATTATACCACAAGAATTTGGGGAAAGGGGAAAGGGAGGGGAGGGGGGAGGATAGGAGGAGGGGGGTAATTGGTGGGATCACACCTACAGTGCATCTTAGAAGGGTACAGGTGAAACTTACTAAATGCAGAATATGAATGTCTAAAACTAAGAAAACTAAAACTAAAGAAAACAAAACTAAACAAAAACTAAGAAAATGCCATGAAGAATTTATTAACCAGTTTGATGAAAATATCTCAGATTGTATATGAAACCAGCAAATTGTACCCCATGATTGCATTAATGTACACAGCTATGATTTAATAAAAAAAGGGGGGGGGGAGAAAAAAAGTGCTAAACAATTATTAGAACACTTACATGTATATTTGGCCAGGCAGACTCCCTGTGGATCCTTTTCTTTAAACTTATTGGCTGTGGATCCTTTTCTTTAAACTTATTGGCTTGCACTTACTTCCAGTCAGGTGGGGTGTATATGCAAATGGGAGATAATTAATGAACTAAAATATTAATTGACACTTCCCTAGGATCTACAAAATCTCTGAAAAAATTATTTCCCAGTGCACTAATTGTAAATCTCACCCAATGGCTGGAGAAAACTGATACTCTCCAGGAAGCTGGGGGTAATCCCCTTTCCCCAGCACTCCAGATTGATTTTATGGTTTTTCCCCAAGCTTTTTAAGCTTTTATCATTCTCAGTATTATTTGCAGATGAAATAATGTTATCCAACAAAACATACTGACACTTCAACAGGGGCAAAGGAATTAGTAACTGAGATCATTCCTCATTTTGGTATTCCTTTATGGATTGAGTCAGATCAAGGGACTCGTTTGACAGCAAAAATAAACCACTTGCTTTTAAAGGCTCTGGGGTACTCCTTAAAAAACTTCACACCCCAACTCATCCCCCAATCCTTAGATCAAATGGAACATAAAAATATAGACATACAAAGAAACTTTGGAGTCTATGAAGACATTGAAATTAAATAGCCAGAAGTATTACCTTTGGCCTGAATAAAAAAGAAAAAGTATTCCCAATATTCTAAACAGTAGACAAGGAATAATCTCTTCTAAAATTGTGTCTGGTCATCCCGTGCCTCGTGGCATCCCTAAATCCTCTATTCCTGGGCTGACTAAATACTAAGGGGATTTAAGTGAACAATCTGACACCATGTCTAATTACACACAAATGTTAAGTAACATATTTGAAGTGTATCATTAACAGGTGGAAGGAGTGTGTCCTCCACCCACTGACTCACTTGGCATCCTTTTTGACCAAGAGATTGTGTGTTCATCAAAGTTTTAGGAGGAAGACATACTTGGTCACTTTCCTGGGGAGAACCTTAAGAGGGACTAATAACCACCCATTCTGTAATCAAAATAAAAGAAAAATTATCTTGGAATCAAGTGAGCCATGCTAAACTGCCCTGAGACAATTGGAGAACCAGGGCCTAGGTGACCTACAAGTGAGCATTTCCAGGGTCAGCTCCCAGCCTACTGAAGCAAACATCTTCACTAAATAGGCAGCTTTATCCCAAGATTGCACAGATCAAGAAAATTCATTTTTCATCTAAAAACTCCTTTTTTTGTTTGTTTTTGTCCCCTTCGCCCTACAAAAATGGCCTTCTAAAATACTTCTTTCAAGCCTTCCCCTTTGCGGATTGCACCCTGGAAGCTGATTGGAGGCTACTTCAACCTATCCCTTTTAATCTTAAATTATGACTCTTCTTTCAAACTGTTCCTTGCTCTTTCTAACTTACTGTTTGTCCAGCGTGTTAGGCAAAGACCCAGCATCTCTTTGCACCAGTCTTTCAAAGCCTAGCCAGATTAACTAATCAATCTAATTGCTAGTTATGACTATATATATGTGTGTCTGTGTGCGTACAAATGTATATGTGTGTACACACACACACATCTTGCAGAGGAACATGGAACACACTTTTCTGTCTGCTAATGTGAATGCCAGGCAGAGCCAGTCCAGAAGATGGATGTATGACAAGATACGGCATCCACAACTGGAGAAAAAACATCATCCTGCTTATGCTGTTAGTGAGTCAACTGGACACAGAAAAACCTCTGTGGAAGCTCCATATCTGTCTTTTGCTCAGGTAAAGCTGCTGGAAAGAAAGTTTCCCCTCTGCATTGAAAAAAAAAGGATGCTAGGTGAGACACTAAGACGATATTGCAATCAGACCCTATGGTTTTATTCCATGGATGGTTTCTTGCGCCTCTGACAAAGATCATACATAGATAGTATTCCACTAATGATGTCAATGCCTGTCACCTGACCAGATGTTATGGATGGCTTACAAACCCTGGCCTGTGAAACCTGGAGTAGCTCATTAGTTCCCCTAGATTAATTGCCAGGTGCTAAAGATTACATACAGATAGACCAAAAGACTGGACTAACTTGGTTAGGTAACAAAACCAAGACCTGAAACTGACAGAACTGGGCCAAAGTTCTTTTATATGAAATATTTTACAAACTTTTCTGTTCCCATAGACTGGAAGAGGTATTTGGAAGTTTTAAATCTGAAAGTGCTGATGAAAACAAAAATACATAGCAAACTCCAGACTTGGGGTGGGCGGGGGGAGTCACAGGTTCAATCTGGCCCTACCTGTAAATAACACTGGCCTTTTTATCTTGTATGGTGATAAAGTACACGAATGATTCCTACCTAGATGGTCAAGATGGAATGGTCTTAGCTATCTGATACCCTCTGTTACTAAGTACTCCACTTAAAGGCCAGCAAAATTATAAACTCAGACTTCCATTCATAAAGGGCTACCACACAGAGATGCTAGATGCTATGGTATAGAAAACCCACTTGTATGTGTATATTGCGATTCTAAGTTATTCTCAGTGCTCAGGGCTGTTTTCTTGGCATTTGCAACTTAAGAGATTAAAAAGACAGTTTTAAATCTCTCCATGGTAAAAGAATAAGGGTTCATTTCACCATGCAAGCATTTACAATACTTTGGTTAAATATTGACAGCCTTGCCACTGTTGTATTTAAAATCACCACATTGTGGACAGCCTGACAGCCCAACAGGGAGGAGCTTGCATGATTATTGGGGGAAAATGTTGTTTCTATGTAAATCATTCAGGGCAAGTAGAGACTGATCTACACCTCTTTAAAAACAAGATAAATATTCTCCATTACATTACAGAAGCAAAATCATTCTAGTGGTCTAACCAATTCCCAGGAACAAAAGCCTGCTTTAACAGGATGCGGGGAAATGAGTTTAGATCTGTTCTTATTCTCTTTTTAATCTATGTTCCTGTCTTCTTTTTCAGATCTCTTCTTAATTGACTACTAACTTGATCTCTCCACAATCACTGACTCAGCTTCTAATGTGTGAACTTCTAAGGAAGTTCCAGACAGATGGAGTGAAAGAGATCAAGGAATTTCACGCCAAAATATGACTCTTTGGTATAAAGAGTATTTTGAATTAAAGCATTTTAGAGCTCAACAGGCATTGGAAAGGGGTTTTCCTTTAAACTGAATAAAACTACACACAGCTATCAAAAAGAGCAATTGCCTCTCCCATCGCTCTCCCTGCTATCTAAAAAATTTCAGGAAAGGTCAAGAATGTGATCAGACCTGGTACAATCTATTTTAAGGATAACACCTGTCCCCCATGTACCAATCTCCTCCCCTCATTCATTCTCCCAAGTATCTACTCATTCTCTCTAGTAATGCTGTATTGACCCTTAACAGAATAATCAGTATTCCTTATTTCCTCTCCCCTTTCCTCTAAAATGAGAGTATACAAACTCTGGTCTTCATAGGAAATTAGGTGATCATTCTGTGATTCTTTCCATTAACATGGTAAATAAATTTGTAATCTCTTTCTCTTATTAACAAACCTTATTGTTAGTTTTTTCAGCAAAATTTGTATGTGACAGGAAAGTTTTCCTTCTCCCCCACACATATACAGTTACAAAATTGAAATGAATAGGTCATTGTTTGGGAGGTTTACTGAAAAGCCACATAACTCTCATGACATTTTAAAATGGCTGAGGTGGTTCTATTTTTTTTTTTTTTTCAGAGAGAAGCAGAAAATTAGCTCAATTTTATTATCAAGAGATTTATGGAAAATGGTAGTATAATAATTAAATGCCTGAAAGGTAAACTCTGTCTCTAAATAAAAACATAGTGTGCATCTTTTAGGCTTGACTCCTTTCTTCAAATGAAGTATGTGGCTTTAGGAGACATATCCATGGGAATACGATGCAGAAGGCACGTTCTCAGAAATCTATCAGAGATTAGAAGAACTTTCCCTCAAAATAAGTGGCCCCTTAGATGACATATTCTGATAATCTTCATATTCAAGATGTTGAAACTATTTATCAGTATTTTGTAGCATAATCACTAGATCAATTTTCCTCTTTCTCTCTTAAATCATCAATTTCTCTCTCTGGCAGTATTGTTTCCAAAAGTAGTTCAAACATGCAATTATATTTTCCATGTTGAAACTTATTTATTTTCTGTATTCTATTCTGGCTACTAAACCATTTCTCTTTTTACAGAAAAATTCCTGGGAAAAAAATTTCTATACATACAGTCTCCATTCCCTCCCCTTTCTTATTTCACTCTTTGCATATCCACTCAATTTTTCACTCCAGAATTAAACTCAGAATGCTCTTGTTACCATCAATAGTTATTCACACTGTCTATGCAAATGTCTGTTTTTACTGTCATCTTATTTGAACCACCAGCAACATTTAATACTATTGTTTACTTCCGCCTCATTACATAGCATCTTCCCCTGGCTTCCAAGATGTCACATACTTCTGGTTTTCTTCTTAGCTCTTTAGTCTAGCTAATAAGTCTCAGTCTCCTTTGCTAGTCACTTATCATATTTCTAACAAATTAATGTTGGAATTTCCTGGAGTCCAGTCCTTCTCCCTGTTCTGTTCTTTCTTTACATCCATCTCTTGATGTTTTCATCAGCCAGGTCCCTGGCTTCTAACATCTATTAATGAAGTTAGAAGATCTAATAAATGACGTCAGCATCCTCTGCTTCTTATCCCAACTACACTTTCATATATCTAAATGCCCATCCAACAAAAGATTTCCAAATGTAATATGCCAAAAAACAAATACCTACTCTCCTTCAAAAACCTTTTTCATTTTCATCAAGCTTCCCCAGTTAGTCAATGATAACTCCATCCTCTAAGGTGCTCAAGCCTCAGTCACTCCTAATTCCTCTCTTCATTAGACGTTTTGACAATCCATCAGGAAAGACCTCACGGGTATACTTTTAAAAACGTCTTTCATACCTCATTATTTTTCACCATTCCTAATGATATCTTACTCTACTACTATCCGATAACCTGGATTACTGTAATAATTTCACTTCTTCTATCTTTGCATCCTTAAATAAATATTTTTCCCATCACAACAGCCAGAGTAAGCCTTTAATACTATTTGGTTTGAAACCTTCTAGTGGCTTTCTCTCAGTCAATACATGATAAATGCGTATGATTACAAGGAAAACCATGTGATCTGGAGCTGTCATCTCGCTAAATTCTCTTCCAGCTCTCTCCATCACTCAGCACTTTCTAACCACACCAGCCTCTTTACTTTCCTTCAAAAACATAAGTCATGTGTAAGGTTGTGTAAGGTCTTTGTGCTGACTGTTCCTCCTGCATAAAGCAGTTCTCCATCAATGTTCACATGCTTGCAATCTCTCTCACCTCCTTGATGTTTTTACTCAAATATCATGTCCCCAGTTGAGTTCCTTCACTGCATTACATAAAAATGAATCCCCTCACATTCCCAGTTCTTTTAGTCCTCTTCACTGCTTATTTTTCTCCATTGTACATACCATCACTTAATATAATCTGTGGCCACTTTCCCTGTCAATTACTTGTCTCCACCATTAGAATGTAAGTACCACAAGCATAGGGACTTGAAACTATTTCCCCCACTGTTTATAAACAGCAGATGGGACAGTATCTGACACATGGTAAGTACTAAAAAAAAAGGAATGAATGAAGTGATGCTGCTGAACTTTAAATATTTTGGTTGACAGATTATGTTTCACTAAGTGTGAAGTTATAGAAAAGAGATGCATAGGTGAACATTAACTCTGAGAAGTCGGATGAGAAGTTATCAGTTCATTTCATTTCTTCTCAATGGATCACATTCATTAGAGCAGTTTTGCTCACGTAGTAGAATGTTTAAATTCTTAGAACATTATATCTTACGCGGTGATAATTTTATATCCTAATGTATTGCTTTATTATAGTATTTGGTGGTTATTTATTAATAATATCATTAAAATTGCACTGTTCACAGTATATCAATCATGTGTCAATATCATCACGAATATGTAACACTTCAAAATTCTCTCATCCAAGGTTCTTACTCCAGTCATAGCTGCAGCAACATGTTCCTGGCAGATTTTGTATGGGGTTGCCTTGGGAAACCATACATATTCATGTGCATATAACCTCATGAAATGACAGTGTGAACACTAGAGGGACAGTCTAATAGAACTGGTGAACACAGGTTTTATCCTTTTGTCCCCGGGTATTCATTTCTGAGATGCATTTAGTATAACATTTTATAATATACTGGTGGGATCAAGCACCAGTGACCCAGAGCAGTTATTAACTCAGAAATGCACTCTGGTCCTGGCAGTCTTCTTGTTTCACATCCTCGGTGTTGCATTTCTGCTTCCAGTATTTCAGTTTCTGCCTCAAAGAGAGCACAAGTCCAGAACTAATAGAGTTTAAACATTTTCATCTGTTCTTAGTGTTATTTATGAGATATTACCATCTTTTTTTCCACCAAAGGGAGGAAAAAGAGGCTTATTTAACTAACATAACTTATTAGATAAATGAGTCACAACTGAGTCATTTTTGAGTGACTCTGAATCAATATTCTTTCCACAGGGTAGCAAGGGGTAAACTAGTGAGCTAATTAGATCCCTGAATTCATGGTGCATTTTTATTTAAAAGTAAAATTCACAGGATGGATAATGTACAATATTTAAAGTTACAAGATGATTTATCATAAATATCTTCAAAAGAAAATATACAGTAGATTCATAAAGCACTATCTATTATGACACACAAAATTCTGGAATCTTTCTCCTATTATTTTCTGAATATATGACACTTTCTATGTGTTTTGTCATTCTCTGCCTAGCAAGTACCTCTGGGAGGCTTATCCTCATAGAGGAGACGAGCAGGCTCTCTCATGCTCTAGTTACAATTAGTTTTAGCTGGTGGGAGACACTGGCAGTAGAAGGCAGGATGGACTAGGGTGAGGCAAGGGTAACCTTCACCTTGGTTCCTTCGCTACTTCCAGGAAGCATCATCACTCCCATTCATCATAACTCCTTCTGTGACTTGTTTAAACCCTTCTAACCCAATCTCATTCAGGTTTCTTAGCCTTGAGGTATTGCAACTCTCCTTGATAGCTCTCTCAACTTCACCACAACTTTATAATTAGATACTTTATTAAACTCTTCTAATTACCCCATTTTTGAGTGTGCCATCTGTTTCCTCCTGGGATTCAGATGGCACATTGAACAAAAAAAATCATAAAAATATAATATTCTTAAGAAAGAAGTGATCAAATGTAATTAGAGACAGATTGTCCACAGAGATGGGGTTAGGAAGACAGTAATTATTAAGGAGAGTTGATAGTTATATATTAAAGAGGAGGAAAGGAAAGAAAGGTATTGTTTATGGGTCAGAGGGGATTCGTATCATGTGAGAAGTGAAAAGATTCATAAACTAATTAACTAACTAATTAAAAGCATTTGTCATGTATATTTTATAAAAGAAATGTATGATCCACTTTTTTCAATAGTGTTGTTCAATTAGCAGAATCTTTATTGTAGTGGCTACAATACTTAACAAAATGTTAGTCATGGCCTGTGAGTTATATTGATTATATCCTTGATGTGAACTGCCTTAGGCATTGACCATATGGATATTTATTGTAAATTGTATGGTTTGAAATTTGAAATCAGTTTTCTAGAAAAAGCATTTCTCTTGCTACATATAGGTTTGCATTAGACAGCTTTCATTCTACATAGACTACCGCATAAAATTGGAATTTAAAGTTAAATTTTATGGATGTGAAACCATGAAATCAAATCTTAATAAAGAAAATTTCAGAAACTGCTTCAGGACTAGTGACTTATATAGCTGTAGAATAGCAGACTAATGGAGTAGAGAGTATGAAGTTCAGCTTACTGCATTTTCTTCTCTTTTTAGACATGGTGTTCAGCCTCCTATTACCTGGCAATTTTGTAATATCTCTCTTCACGTTTCTTTCTTATTGCTTTCATTTTAAAAATCAGAGCTGTTTCAACTTTCATTTTTCTTTGGTAATAAATAACTTGTATAACTTTCACAACTGGTGCAAGTTTCAAAATATGAGCTTTTTCCTGATTCTGTCTTTTCCCGGTTTTCTTTTAGAAAGAGACCTTGTTCACAGAAAGATAGGACACTTTCAACTTTGGAACTTCAGGTAAGCATTTTTCATGTTATTTTTACATTAATATAGTTCCAATATATACATCCTACTGGAGCAATACCATAGATTGAGCAGTACAGCTATCATTCATATTATCTGGAACTGTTGAACATTTTGTCATTGCATTGATAAGTTTCCCTTTTTTGCACTCTGATTATTTATGTTTATAGTTTGGAAAGATAACTTAACTATTAAATTTTCTTCCAGATATTATAGCTTTAAAATCTTTATTTACTGAAAGTTGTAATACACCTAAAGAAAAATACACAGAATGATTTATCACAAAATGAATAATCACACTACTTCCACTGTGGACAAGAAATAAAACATCGCCACTAGTCCCTCCATTAAAAAACAAAAAGTCATTCTTCTTTCTACTTGCTATTTTATCTTTCATTTCCTAAAATGTTATAGTTATTCTGATTTTTATGAGTATCATGCCTCCCTCTTCTTTCAGAGTTTAAGTTTACTCTACACTTGCATTGATAATTATGACAGTTAAATCTGTATTTTTTTTGAACAACTGTAGATGGAATCATGCAGAACATATTATCAGTCCCTGACTTTTTTTTCACAATATTATTTTTGTTAGAAGAATGCATTGGACTTACAAGGGCTGTCCAGAAAGTGTCCAGGCATGTTGTGTGAAAAATACTACTAACAATGGCCGGATACTTTCCAGACAGCTCTCTACAATGTGTCCATTTCTACAGCTGTATGACATTGAACGTTGGAATACATCCTACTTATAAATATATAATGCAAACTTCCCCTCCCCCCCAAATGGTAGCATGAACATTCATTCTCTTCAGCCATATAGAAAAGTCTTCTCTTGGATAATGGTTCTGGGGTCGAGCTTGCAAATGAAATGAACTTGTGTATGATTAACCAGGGGAAGCAAGGCAGAGCCACTGTTTTGGAAAATGATGGCAGTTTTTCCACTCATCGGGCCATAGCCTTTTGGTCTTTCACTATCCAGTCTCCTCCTACATTTAGGTAAGCCATAACTAATTTCTGTATTAGCTTCTTAGTTTTATAAAGCTTATTTAACTTTGATAGCAAATCTGAATAACAAATTGATATATTACATGTACTGAGAAAGAAAGAAGTACTTGTGAGAGACAGGAGCTGGTGGCTAATTAGACACGATGAACCAATGAGAGAGGTTGCTATTAATGACGCTGGGTCACAAGTCCTAAGCAGCCAATAATTTCATGGTGTTGTGATCAAATCAAGAAGTCAGGAGGGAGGATCTGGTGTGGAGTATGACATGTTTAGATTGCACATTTTGAAAAATGTTAAAAAATAGCAGGAGTTTAAGGGGAAATAGACAATAAACATTGAAAATACAGAGGTTCATAGAGATCAGAGATGAAGAAATGGATTTGCAGATCACTTCAAAGGCAATAATGCTTTCCACAGTGGTCACTATCTTATAATTAAAAAATAGTAGTGAAAAATAATCCTTTATATTCAGAATACATATACATTTATATAAGCAATATCCAATATAGCTGTCATTTTCAGCAATTCTTACAGTTATAAGTGGTTTGTAATATTCTTTTTTTTTGTAGAGACAGAGTCTTACTCTATCACCCTCCATAGAGTGCTGTGGAGTCACAGCTCACAGCAACCTCCACCTCTTAGGCTTGAGCGATTCTCTTGCCTCAGCCTCCCAGGTAGCTGGGACTACAGGCGCCCGCCACAGCACCCAGCTAATTTTTGATGCAGTTCATCTGGGGCTGGGTTTGAACCCGCCACCCTCGGTATATGGGGCCGGCACCCTACTCACTGAGCCACAGGCGCCACCCAAGTTTGTAATATTCTTACTGAATGAATAGGTATCCCACATCTGTACTGTCTCAAATCCTAGATGGCCAATCTCTTGAAAATGGGAATGATGGCTTGTATGTCATTAGATTCCTAACAGTATCTCACACATACTTACTATTTATCAAATATGTGTTTAATGTAAGGACACAGTAGATGACCAAGTGAGACATGGGGAAATAAAGGTGGGGGCATCATTATATCATGTATAACTGCAAAAACTGTTTGTCACTTCTTGATATATTAATATTCTCCCAGTTTTTACTTATACTTTGTTACATCAATCTGATTATCCTTATGGTTCAATAATCCAGTTGTTTTTAATTTCAATGAGTCTCTATTGTAAATTTCTAGTACAAATTAATAGATTTTCTATTAACAATTTTTTTCTTTGCAAAATCATTCAAGATTATTTACCTGAAGAAGCATATCCTCTACCTTAGAAGAAAGTGCCAAACCTGTTTCAGAAGAATTTGGGAAGATCAGAGATAAATATTCTAAAGAAAATAGCAGTGTTGCTGAGTGCAATTATCTTTAAATATTCTAAGGACTTGGTTTTCTAATGGATCTAAATTTCAAGCATTAATCTTTCTAATTTATGTCTAAATAAGTGTGAATGAGGTATTAAAGAAAATTGCCTTGCTCTTCAGTGCTTGAAGTCAAAGAAAAAATACTATTTAGAAAGTTGTCAATGGAAATGTCCTGGGAATCTAGAGATGTAAGTCACCAGAAACTCCTGGTGTGAGAAAAAGCAAATAATCTTACACAAAGCAGACTATGTTGGACACTCCTTTTCTTACTAATGTTCTGGAATACTACTGAGTCAAAAACTTTATTTATTGCTTTTCTCCATTTCCTGCATCAGTCTGGATATAAGCCACTAGTGTGTTAGTACCTTTTTTCTTAATCTATAATCATTTCTCATGAACCATTTGACTTCTAAAATCATTGCCACGTTCTAGGGTCAACTCACATCAATTTCATTTGATGAAATTCGTTAACTCTATTCTTTTTATAGTACATTATAATTCACAATATTTTTAACGGTGGTATCTTTTAATTTTTAAAGCAACCCTATATCCCAAACATGATCATCTGCCTTTGACATGTAGAAAATTAAAGAAGAAAACAATGGTAGCTAATAATTTACAGAATGGACACTTCATTACAGAGTCATTTCTTTCTCCCTTATGTCTGTCATTTCTTGAATATTTCCCTCTTTGTATTTCTCTTCTGTCTTCTCCACTTCAATCACAGAACACAATCACAATTAGCCACCTGAGTCTTACTTTTATAAGAATCTTACTGACCCCATGGCATTGTTTTTTTTTAGTTTATTCATCATAGAGCCGTGTTTTATTTGTTTATTTATTTATTTATTGACACAGAGTCTCACTTTGTCACCCGTGGTAGAGCACTGTGGTGTCATAGCTCACAGCAACCTCAGACTCTTGGGCTCAAGTGATTCTCTCGTCTCAGCTGGAACTACAGGCTCCCATCACAGTGCCCAGCTATTTTAGAGGTGGGGTGTCTCTCAAAGTGCTACCCTGCCTCACAAAATAAAGACTATGCTTCCCACATTGTTAGGAAAACACATGCGCATTTGAGATTTCCTTAATCCTTTCTTGGTGATTATGCCTGGTGACTGTGGAATCATCAGACCAGTAGTAGAACACCTACCTCCAGACTTCTTCAATATATGAGATAAACATAAAATTTGACTCACTTAAGCCACCACAGTTATGGTGAGATAACACACAGATAACACTGAGACAAAGTGCTACATCCAAACGCTCAAAGATTGATCAATCTTTGAAGTACTACAACTATGCAATTGATTTATACAACTCAGACTAGTTTTCTCCCATTTTAGCAGTTAACTTTGCATCTATAGGTAGGATCATATTTTTATGTGGATAGAGATGGCAATAATTCTCAAAAAAATTTGAGACCAGAATCCAGACAAAATAAAAGATGACCAGGACAGCTTTGCAAAAGTTTCTCCCTCCTGTCAGAAATGTTGGTTTCTTCTACTACATTTAGCTCTACATTTTTATATTATTTGTATAAGAAAGTATGACTAATATAGGTAAATGACAATCATCTGAGAAATAAAATGTATTATTAGTGGCTCAAATCAAGATGTTAAATTGTAAGTGTTGTCTGATCTTTTCTATGTGCAGTGTGAAATGAGGAATAGTAAATTGTTTTAATTTTTCTAATAAATGTGCTGCATTGAATTTAAAACCTATGCATAACATGAATGATAAATATGTCATAGAGAAATGACTGGAACTTGATACTATACTCTACATAAAAATATGTGACTGATTAACTTTTCTTTATGAATTCTGCAATTTTCTTGACAAGACACCTATTTCTGAATGCAACATACGCTTGTTAATAAAACATTTACAACCATCATTTTGTCATAAAAATCAAAGAAAAGGATATTTACTTAGCAGATGGTACAATCATAACATTTCACTGGTTTATCTTATGCCAAAGTTTGTTTAAATTGTTAACTTTTGTATTGCTCTGTGAATAACTTAAAATATACTTAGGAATGAAATTTAAGAATATTCTGCCAAAATGGTAGATTAACCTAATGTAAAACTATTCAGCACAAATTTTAGCTTCTACATATAATAAGTCCCTTGGAAGAATGAATATTATGATAGACAGAGCAAGATAAAAATTAGTTCTTACACAATCTGATTTTTAAAACATGAGATCAAATTCTATGAAGTAAAAAAATGTTAGAAAATACATAAGAAAAATTTCTATTAATGTTAAGTAAATAAAAGTATTTTATATTAATATCTTGGTAAATAAGATGCTAGACAGTTATATGGACAGAGAAATCCTCAGGATAAATATAGAAAAATAATGGCAACACATTTCTGTACTAAGTAATCTTGGGCTAGTTACTCAGTGTTAATATATTTTATTTTTATCATGAATAAGAGGAAGTTAATTTTATCTGACCTTACATGAAAAGTGGAAAAACAAAAATATGCTAATGAACAATGAATTAAGGAAATTTAAACATCTCTAAGAATGAAGATCATCCAGTACAAAAAAGTAACCATAATCCATTATACTTGAACTGTAAAATATTTCAAATATTTTGCCTGCAATTCAGAGAATTTACTACCAAAGTAGATTAATTAACATTACTAAAGCTTGAGGGATCTATTTTTTAAAATTTTATGTATTAACCTAGTCAATAGACCCCTACATAATGTGGTATCCTAGTAAATAGACCTCTACATAATGGGGTTAGCATGGCGTTTCTGTTTTTGTTTTGTTTTAGTTTTTAGTTTGGCAACCCTAAGTAAAGTATGCTTTGTAACACTCAAAAATTATGAGGAAACAAACTGTGAATAAAAGCAAATTGTTCTTATTACAAGATGACATTTTCAGTTTTCTTTATTTTCATGGATTTTAAATAAATTCCCAAAAACCTTGAACGAACTATATGCAAGAGTGTGAATAATATTAATCTATCATTCTAATGTATCATACTGTTATAGAAAATATGCAATATACACCTCTCATTTGATCCTGCAATCCCATTGCTAGGCATCTACCCAGAAGAAAAAAAAAAATCATTTTATCATAAGGACATTTGCACTAGACTGTTTATCACAGATCAATTTACAAACACCAAACTTGGAAACAATCTAGATGCCCACCAACTCAGGAATGGATTAACAAGCTCTGGTATATATATGTACCAAGGAATACTATGCAGCCATTAAAAAGGTGGAGATTTTACATTTTTTTGTATTAACCAAGATCAAGTTGGAACACTTTCTGCTTAGTAAAGCATCACAAGAATGGAGAAGCAAGAATCCAATGTACTCAATTCTAATATAAAGGCAGTAGATGACCTAAAACAAGGTGCAGGGTAGGGAAATGAGGGATCGAGGAGAAGGGAGGTGGGATAGAGGTCATGGTGATGGAGGTCACGGTGCATGGTGCACCTCTTAGGGGAAGGGTACAATTACAAGAAGGACTTTACCTAACAAACACAATCAGTGTAACCTAAGTCTTTGTATCCTCAATGAATCGCCAACAACAACAAAAAAGAAAATATGCAATATATTTATAATCTACTGTATGTGATTTAGGAATAAATTACATACCTATTTCAAATTGGCAATTGAAATATTCTTTTTTGAAAACACCTAATTCTTTCTGCCAAATCAATAGATGAAATATATGCACATATGCAAAACCTATCATCCAGAGTTCTAGGGTGACAAAGTTTACTTGGTTTGCTTTGTACTATCCAAATTTAGCACTGAGATTCCCATGTTCAGGAACTTTCTTCATTGCAGGCTAACTACATAGTTATCCTGGGAATGTTGCAGTTTTCAAAAAAGAAGTTTTTTCACCTTATAGGAATATCTTCAGTCTCTGGCAAAGCAGGACATTTGGTTACAGTAATTAGTTCACTGGTGAAAATCCAATGCAGCAAAGGAAAGGCTTAGAAAAATTCAGGGAGGAGAAATATAAGTACGTGGTAGGCCCAGATCTATGTCGCGACATGGAACAGGATAACTGAAACCTTCCCAATCCTAATAGTCAAAAACACTGTGCAATCTCAAAATTGAGGCTTACTCACAGAGAGATAACAACATGCCCTCACTTATGTACTACAAAACTTAGCAGAATCAAGGAAAACTAATAACTTTAAAAAAAAAAAAAAAAAGATGAGCATTGCTGGAAGAAGGGCAACCGCAGAGTGAGAAAATTCAAAGGGTACACCAAAGGAGTAGAGGAAGCACCATTTGATCACTAACCATTCTAGGATATTTTTGTAACACTAATTTTATCAATGAACACATTAGCTCTCTCCCTTAAAGTTAATGTGTCCAAAAAGTGTCTAACATATGTATTCATCTCGGTATTTAACTCTGATAAATACATTAGAGAGAGACACGCAAAGTTCTACTCTAGGCTTTCAAATGTGGTTCATTGTTTTGATTTATTCATTCAACTCACTACAAGCAAAAAGTACTATGCTATTTTCTTCTCTCTGCTCAACAATATACTGGGTTTCAGAAATACATAAAATTGAACTGTATATCACATCTGTCAGAATATCATTCTGCTAAATGCAAAATATTTTGAAAAGCCGTGATGGAATATAGATACACAACATCCACATTATACTTGAGAGTTATCATTCTTATGTCATCAGAGAATGGAGAGGGTGAAGTACAATCATTTGGGTTCTTCCCTAACTGTCTCTCCAGGTCTATCCACAACTCTTCTGGGAAGAGTCTTGGGAAGCTACTCTGTATGAACTGATTCACCTCCACATATCTTGTTCTTAACAACTTGGGATGCTACTCTCTATGAACTGATTCACCTCCATATATCATGTTTTTAACAATTAGGTTAAATTATTCTTAACAGCAGGACAGAAGGTAGTGGAGTGAAAATTCAGAAGAAAAGAGGAAATTTGACTTAAACATTGTTTAACTCTCCAAAAAGTCTCATAAAGGACAGAATACAGAATACAGTTATACTTCACTGTCCTTAATAGGCCAGAATCTGTATCTAAAAGAGAAATGCTTCATTAATGAAAAGGTGAGGAGAAATGAAACAAGAACCAAGAGATCACAAAATTAAGTTATAAAACCATTTAAAGGAAATGGCCTCGATGATTTAAAGTATCTATTTATTTTAAAATAGTATTTCAGCATAAAATAAGAAGAGCTACCATTTATTTAACTTTTTCATGGTTATGATTTTAATATAAATACAAACTGTAAGCCTATCATAGTCTTAGAATTTCTGTATTATCATATTCAATTTTTAGAGAATGAAACAAAAATTTGGAATGAACAACAAACTCTCTAGAAACACTTGGCTAATGAGTGCTATAATCAGCTTTCAAACTGTACACTTCAAAAGTAAATTTTCCTATACTTTTCTAACACTCAATGTCAGCAAGCGTCTTTTACCAAAATCTGTTCTTCTAAAATTGTGTCATAAAATTTGGAAATTTTTGACACCATCCTAGGATCAGATGTATTTCAAGAAAATTCTAATTAGGTCTATGATGTATTTATGTTACTTAGTGCAATAATTGAAACCTTTAAAAAACTATGGATTTTTATAATTTTTTAAAAATATATTTTAACAAGAAACTATACCTGTTGCAAAGTAATTTATTGAGCTCTCTTCAGGGATCTAAAAGTCTTCTTCATGTCACTATCCTCTGCCTTCTTTATGAACGTCAAGAAAAAGAAGAAAGAACAACGCCATTTCCTTCCTTTGTACCCTCCCAAATGTGTCTACCACAGAATTATTCACACAGTGAGTGACCAATTTATTTTCTGACTTGAGGATGATATTATTATATAATAAAGTGTTCTTTTCATCATAGCAATTTTTAAAAAATGCCTAAAAATTTTCATGAAGTTTTCACATAGACCTATTTAATACTGACTTTTAGTAAAAGAAATCATTAGTAAACAACATGGCCCAGGGAATACTAATGAAGTATATTTTGACTAATCTATTTTCTGAAATGTTCTTGGTAATAAGTGTTAGAATGAGGCCAAAGTCATATTCTTTATTTGAAAGTGAAAGGTAATTCTGATGTTTATAAAAGAAAGCTTTGTGATGTGCCAGGAATTCTAATTTCTAAGACAATTTTTTAGCACTTGCATCTGATAACAGCTGTTATGCTGTATGTTCTAATATTCTATCAGTTGCTTGGCCTTCCATAAGTTGAAAGTGAAATATAATATGAGTAATGGTAAAGTGACAAAAATGCAATGCAACTTTGAACTTAGGTCAAGTTTCAATGTTATCAAATTACGTTAAATTGACATGTTGATGACAATGTTGTGTATTTTCACATCTGATATATTTCTGCCCCAAAATAATTTTTGTCTGAAAGAGAAACAGGAAGTGAAGTTGTTTAATTGAAAAATGATAAAAATAATCAATGGAGGGTGGTGTCTGTGTCTCAGTGAGTAGGATGCTGGCCCCGTATACCAAGGGTGGCAGGTTCAAACACGGCCCTGGACAAACTATAACAAAAAATAGCTGTGCGTTGTGGCAGGCGCCTGTGGTCCCAGCTACTCGGGAGGCTGAGGCAAGAGAATTGCTTAAGCCCAAGAGCTGGAGGTTGCTGTGAGCTGTGACGTCACGGCGCCTTACCGAGGGTGACAAAGTGAGACTCTGTCTCTAAAAAAAAAAAAAATAATAATAATAATAATAATCAATGCTACTTTTGTTTTGATATGAAAAAACAGTGCCTATCTGCTTCTATCTCTACAAACTCTGCAGAACAGAGGACTGGAATAGAGTATAAATTATAGTTTGCTGATCTCTTTATGCTACAATGAACCAAGCCACCAGAACACACTCTGCTAACAAACCCAGGAGAAAGTAATAGAATAAACATCAGTGGAAATGACTATATAAATTTTTAAATACTACTTCATATATTTGCTTATGTTCACTAAAACTTTGGTCTGTTTTAAGAAAGCAAACAGTAATGAAAAAGGGAATTAGATCTGACAGCAAGGGAGAAGCCCTTTTAAATGGTTTGTGGAATAGGAGAAGCAGGGTGGAAGCCCAAGGAGAAACCTACCAGACGGAGGGCAATCCCGGTGAGTAAGTATCAGGGATCCATAATGTTACGGAAGAGTTTAGATTCAGGCAATAGCACTAGCTGTTCTGATTCAAAGCTAAAACATTTTTAAATCAAGAGAAGCCTCAGAGGTAAAGGAGAGGGAAATTGATGTGTTAGAATACTTGTTTTTCCATCCATAAAGTGTAGGAAGAGCACTACCCAGGAGCATAGGTCTCATTAGCAAAAATGACACTTGGGATACTGTGTTTAGATGAACTGGAGAGTTACTCACCCTGAAGTTGTAGGTCAGGAATGACTTTCAGTTCCAGAAAGTGATACAAGAGAACAAAATAAAATTCTGAGGTGAATTCAGTTTGACTTTACTGGCAACAAGTTGAAATAGTTGAATGTCAACTTCTTCCATAGTCGGAAATACCTAACTATGTCTGAGTCAGACACTGTGCTTCATGTGTGTAATAGTAGTACTTTGGGAGCTGGAAGTGGGAGGTTACTTCAGAAAAGGAGGTTGAGACTAACCTGAGAAACATAGCAAGACCCTGTGTCTACAAAAAGAATAGTTTTATTAAATCTGGTGGGCAAGATGGACATATTCCACCTGCATTCTGAGCTACTTCGGAGGCTGAAGCAGGAGGATAGATTCAGCCCCGGAGTTTGAGGCTTCAGTGAGCTATGATGATGCCACTGCACTCTAGCCCAATCAACAAAGCAAGACCCTGTCTCAAAAAAAAAGACAAAAAAAAAAAGGAAAGTCTGACTATATATTATTGTCCCACTTACATGTAATCTTGAATGTTGACTGTATAATGCAGCGTCACTCACTAAACAGACTCCCCAGACATGCGAGTGTTTTCACTCCTTGTACCTTGAGTATTTTCCCCTTCTGCCTAAGAAGAGGTTTTACCCTTCTGCCTAAAATACGCTTCTCCCTGGTCATTTGCTTAAAGATTTTATAATTAGCTGTTGATAAGAATACTGCTAAATAATTAAATTAATTTTTCTTATCAAAAAAAATGGAGAATTGACCACTCTCTCAATTGTACCAATACTACATGTTAAACATAGCTTTTTACAAATTTCTCATATTCTGTTTTAGTCATTTGTTTTTTTCCCCAGTCTGTGAGAGCCCTTGAAAAATATCCATGACTTATTTATGTTTTTAAGTACATAGCTTAGCACACGGCTTGGTATAGTCAATAAAAATTTATTCATAACTAAATAATTTACTGTTTTAAAATCTTATCTAAGCTAGGCAACCTTTCAATTTTATCATTTATACATTAGAATATTCATAATTAATTTTTGCTTTGCATCATAACTTTAATAGAAGTCAAGCTATGTTAATGGAAACATATATCTTTAATTTTGTAATTTCTGAATTTTTTTCATTGCATCCTCTGTGTTGTAGTTTAGTGAGCTACTCAGCATTGCTCAGACTTCTGCATTTACTATAAATTGCTGATTGAGTCTAAAGACAATACAAATTAGGTATTTTTGCCAAACTATGTTATATACAGTACTGTGATCTTCCATTAGGAGACTAATAATGTTAGACTGACCTTCTTTTTTATTAAAAACTATTAATTCTTTTAAGTTTGTTGTTGTTGTTCTGTTTTGCTTTTCAGAGAGAAGGATGGTTGATTTTAATAGTTTTACCAGAGTGTATCAAATGTGTTTTTCGTGTCATTTACCAAGCTGTGGCTTATGGGTCTCATGAATATGAGGTTGTTTGTTTTTACCAATTCTACAATATTCTTATCTCTTTTAAGTTGGTCTTTCTTTCTTCACCTTATGATATCCTTCTGGTAAATAATTAGATATATTCTTATTTTTTTGAAATTCTTTGCCCCCCACCTCTTAACCTCTTAATATCATGTGCTATTTATTATCTCTCTGTGCTCTGTTTTGTGCCTTGTCTTTGTCAATTTAATTGGCTGGCCTAGGTATTAAATTTTTATAGTCTTGTACTCTTTATTAAATAATTTTATAAATTGTCAAATGTAGACTGGGCACAGTGGCTCACTCCTATAACCCTAGCACCATGGGAGGCTGAGGCAGGTGGGTTGCTTGAGCTAAGGCTTTCGACACCAACTTGAGCAAAAGTGAGACCCTGTTTCTACTGGAAAAAAAAAGAAAGAAAAACTGAGGCAAGCGGATCACTTCAGTCCAAGAGTTTGAGTGACACCACGACACTCTACCAAGGGTGACAATGTGAGACTCTGTCTCAAAAAAAAAAAAATTAAAATTAAATACATTTTCAAAACTATCCAGTTGTTTTATAGTTTCTTGACTCTTCCTAAAATTTCCAATTCCTTCTTAAAGCAATAGAAATTTGGTAAAGATGTGTATTTTATATTGTTTATATACAAATTCAGTATTCTTTGCTGTTATTTTTTTTAAATATATTTTTCATGTTGATCTGTTTCTCCTTTGACTGAAGTGAACTTGCGTCCCTTGTAACTATATTATGGAAATTATTTGATGTCTTATTTTAGAATAGTTCACCCAAAATCTTATCCCTGTCCTTTTGCCTGGTGCCAGGTGCTAAAAGTTATGAAACACTTTAGCCTAAATTCTTAAGCTGAGAGTTTCTGAAACACACAGATATTAATAATTTTTCTTTCTTCTTCAGAGAAAGATAAATGATTAATATTTCTTCCCTATGACTCTTAGGGATACAACTCCTTATCTCCACTTTCTCTTTTTTTGAAGCCATTGCAGACAGGAATCTGAACATTGTAGCTCACTTGAAGAGTGTCTTATTCTAGATTTGTCCCAATGAATGTGTTGCCTTTCACAGGTTCAGTAAGTGGCTTCTTACAAAGTACCTTAAAAAATTACAAATTCCAAGGTACTAGGAATTGACAGATGCTCACAGGTGACAATCAGATGTTCTTGAGCTCTTTAGGTTCATATTTTACATTATTTCTGGTTTATGAAGATTTGTCTTCGTTTTTGGTTAGCTTAACGTTGGATTATTAAATGTGGGAATTATTCCTTGTTTTTTATATATAATATCATATATATTTATATATTATATATGTATTGTCTAATATATATTGTCTACATATATTTAAGATAATGTATATAATATATAGACAATGTATATTAGATAATACATGTATGTAAATAATATATGTATAGATAATATATTGCTTAGCACCATTTCAGTCATTCTCTGCAGAACTGATACTGTTTGATGTCTTTTGGATAACATCCATGTCCAAATTGATTAGTTTTACCCATTCAGCCATTTATTACTTACATTTATTTGGCATCACCACAAGCTTCTAATTTTATAGACTAATTAATTCATAGTACTAATTCAATCTGATTATGTACTTCCAATAAGCAAATGAGGATATTAATCATTATTACTTTTAATGAATGAGATTTACTTTCATGTGTTATAAATGTAAACATACCTCCTGATAAGAAACAGCTGTCTACAAAGACGCTTCTATATAAAATCTAATGAAAAACAACTGTATAGAGATTTCTCTAAAACTTAAGCAATCAATAAGAGATAATAGCTATTTATGGGGTTTTTTTGAAGTAAGTCTTTGTTTCTCATGGTTTATTCATGCTAAGATCTTGATATTTAAAGTTTGGAGGTACTTTTTTATCAATAGTAAAAAGGTATAATATTAAATGCTACTATAATTCACGTTTTTTTTTTTCCTTTTAAGTGACCTTATGGCATTTGGAAATAACATATACTTATAATTCCAGGATAATTGGTTCTGAGTGTTCTCTTTCTTCTAGTCCTGAGGCAATGAAGACTTTAAGTGGTTCAATAACACAGGTAAATGCACAGTGAATATTAAAAAAAAGAAATAGATGAATTAAATCATGAAATAGTTAAGCTGAGATAATGTTTCCTTTATATTTTTGAAATATAGCTTGGGGGCTGCACCTGTGGCTCAAAGGAGTAGGGTGCTGGCCCCATATACTGGAGGTGGTGGGTTCAAAGCCAGCCCAGGCCAAATACTACCAAAAAAAAAAAAATGAATGAAATATACTTTGGTTTAGCTTTCCCTTTTATAAATACTTGTTTTCCTCCTCATCATCATTATAAAGCATTATTATCAATCTTACTTAGAGGAAAAATTGTATAACACTTACCTACCTGATCATGATCTTAATTATACAAATCATCTCGTTTCCTAAAACATGAAGTTTAGCAAGCTCTTTTTTGACACTTGTGGAAAGTTCTTAAAAAGTGGGACTTTTTAAAATTTTTATTTATTTAAAAAAAAAACTATGAACAACAAAAAAAAGCGGGACATTCTTTTCTGTCTCACAGTGTATCTTTCATATTTCTGTTGGATTATTATTCAAATTCACTATGAAGAAAAAAAAAGTATGTCCCTAATATGTTTTAGGATCAGTGATTAAAAAAAAATACAGAATTTTAACTAATATATTTGCCTGTAGTAACTAATATTTTGTGTTTTTAATAAGACAAGTTTGGGGCCCAACTATGCCTGGCCCATAGAGATACTTTGTGCTGCGAATGGGTTAACATGTACATATATACACATATATATTTTCTATATCTTCAATATATAAAAAATATATATCTTAAATCATAAAATTTGGAATCAAGCAGATACTTGGGAGAGATTGTCTCGAGACCAATGAGCCCTTTCCTGCAGAACATTTTAAGGAATTTATAACTCCCAAGATAACTGTGATGGAAATCAACAGGTAAGCAGAGACAATTGGATACCTGAGCTCACAAGCAGGTAAGAAGTAGCTGTGGAGCTATGCTCCTTAGAGTTCCTTGTGTGACTAAATTAAAATACAGATCCTTTTCTTATCTTCCTATCACACGACATCATTTTCAGAATGAGTAAACATGAAAAGTGATAGCGAGATGGATCCCTGGCCCACAATGCTAAATACATATTATGTTTCATTTTAAATACTTCATTGCTTTTTGTCTTTTCCTAATATTTACAATGTTGTCCCACTATTTACAATGTTGTAGTAATAAACTTAGAATGCATATCTTTACACGCACATATTCATACCTTTCTATGATTGATTTCCAGAAATGGAACTGCTGAACACCAAAGACAGCTTAATCGAATTTACTTTTCCTTTCTAACATCCATGCTTCTTATTTAATATTCTTCATCTTATTTAGAAATGGACACATTAAATTAATTTTCTGATTTAGAATATAAGCTCTGACTAAAGGCCCCTGATTTATTTTCACTACCTAGAACATATTATATAAGTTCCACATTGTGATACTTCTGAGTATTTTTTTAAAATCATATTTCAAATGAAAACAGTTTGGAGTTTTGTTTCCAGGAAACACATATTGAATACGACTTGTTTAGCATTCAAATGAGTGACTCATGCATTATGGCATTATTTCTACATATAACTGCAGAAATATACAGGTGGTTTGTGAGAAGTGAAAATATGATGGAGCTCATCATGCAGATGTCAAAAACTTACACAACAGGCATGGTTATAATGGACTGGTTTTCACATAAAGGAAAAAATAAATTTATCACACTTGATCTTAGCCAAAAGGCCGAGAAGCAATAGGAAAAAATAAATTTATTAACTTATATCTTGCTGAATTTCCCCGAGCCTTGGATGGAGGTCTTTATTTCAAGTATCTGTATAGTCTAATCATCTTTCCTTTCTAACTCTCCTGCCCTAGAATGATGATAAATTTTATATGAATTTTCTCATCTGAGATTCTGATTCCACACACATGGTCCATGGATGTGTGCCATGGACCACTCATTTCTCTCACATCCTTGCTTCCCTTGTTTTATATGGTCTTCCTAAATTTGACAATTAACACACCTCACTTTCACAGTCAGATGTCCTTTTGTTTGTCCAATTCTCTAGTTGAGAACATGGTGTATCCCATCCCCCAGAAGTGACTGACCGTGACATCATGTATCTTACGTATTATGTATCTTATGTATTAAAAACTGTTTTACATTGATGAAAGAGGTTAACCAAAAAAAAAAAAAAAAAAGAAAAAAGAAAGAAAGATATCTAGTGTTCTTTGAAGAAAGAATTAGTATTGTTAAAATGTCCACACTACCTAAAGTGATCTACAGATTCACTAAAATCCCTATAAAGAATTTTCTAATGACTTTTTTTTTTTATTGTTTGGGATTCATTGATGGTGAATGATAAAGACTTAGGGTGCACTGATTGTGCTTGTTAAGTAAAGACCCTCTTGTAATTGTGTCCTGCCCCCAAAAGGAGTGTCATATACTGTGATCCCCTATCCTCCCCTTTCCCTGATCCGTCATTCCCCTACTCTCCACCTTGTATAAGCTCATCTACTGCCTTCATATTAGAATTGAGTACATTGCATTCTTGCTTCTCCATTCTTGTGATGCTTTACTAAGCAGAATGTGTTCCAACTCAATCCAGGTTAATACAAAAGATATAAAGTCTCCATCTCTTTTAATGGCTGAATAGTATACATGGTATACATATACCAGACCTTATTAATCCATTCCTGGGTTGGTGGGGGCACTTAGATTGCTTCCACGTTTTGGTGATTATAAGTTGAGCTGTGATAAAGAGTGGAGTGCAAATGTTCTTAAGACAAAATGATGTTTTCATCTGAGTAGATGCCTAGTGATGGGATAGCAGGGTCAAATGAGAGGTCTAATGAGTTCTTTGAGGATTCTCCATACTTGCTTCCAAAGAGGTTGTATTACTTCCACCAGTAGTGTAAAAGTGTTCCCTTCTCTCCACATCCTTGTCAGCATCTGCAGCGTTGAGACTTTGTGATGTAGGCTAATCTCACTGGGGTTAGGTGATATCTCAGGGTGGTTTGATTTGCATTTCTCTTATAATCAGAGATGATGAGAATGTTTTCAAATGTTTGTTAGTCATTCATCTGTCTTCATCAGAGAAGGTTCTGTAACTGGAGTGTCAAAGTCCCCCTGCTATTATGGTGTTATGGGATATCATATTGATCAGACTCATTAAGGTCTGTTCCAAAAATCTGGAAACATTTAAGTTGGGTACATAAATATTTACGATTGAAATGTCTTCTTTTTGTTACGTTCCCTTGACCAATATAAAGGGTCCATCTATGTCTTTTTGATTTTAGTTGCTTTAAATCCACTTGTGTCTGAAATAAGATTGCAACCCCTCTTTTTTTCTTATTTACATTTGCATGAAAAATTGTCTTCCATCCCATAACTCTGAGTTTTATTTTGTTCTTCGAATTTAGGTGTGTTCCTTGCATGTAGCAAATGGATGGTTTGTGCTTTTTAAATCCAATCAGCCAGCCTAGGTCTCCCTATGTCAGTGCAGTGGGGATTTCAAGACATTTACATTAACTGAGGTAATTAATAAGTGTAGTGGAGTTTTATTCATCTTATTTTGTGAAAGTCTATTACTTAATTTTATCTTTTGCATAATTGTGGAAGCTAGGTGTTGTCCTTTAGTTTCTGGGTGTTTAGTTTGCTGGGGTTCCATTGTGATGGTCAGTGTGTAAATAGGTCTAAGTATTTCCTGTAGAGGTGGTCTTGTGGCAAACTTCCTCAGTGCTTGCATATCAGTAAATGATTTGATTTCTCTGTCAATTTTAAAGCTTAGCTTAGCAGGATATAGAATTCTGGGATGAAAGTTGTTTAAGTAGATAAAAGGTAGGTGACCATTGTCTTCTGGCTTGAAAAGTTTCATTACAGAAGTCTGCAGTCACGCGGATGAATTTGCCCTTGTAGGTCAATTGGTGCTTACTCCTAGCAGGTGGCAGAATCTTTTGTTTTGTCTTGACTTTGGACAGGTTCATGACAATATGTTTTGGAGAAGCTCTATTTGAATTGAGATGACCTGGAGCCCAACATCCTTCTGAAAGCAACGTGTCAGAGTATTTGGTAATATTTGGAAATTTTTCATTTATGATATCCTTTTGTAGGGCTTCCATTCCTCTGGCGCATTCTTCTCCCCTTTCTGGGATACCTATAACTCATATGTTTGAATGTTTCATGAAGTCCCATGATTCTCTCAGTGAATGTGCTGCTTTCTCTCTTTTTTTTCTGTCTCTTTAACTGCCTGTGTTAGCTCAAGAGCTTTACGCTCTACCTCTGAGATGCTTTCTTCTGCATGATCTAATCTGATATTGATAGTTTCTACTTCATCTTTAAGTTCCCTGATTGACTACTTCAATTCTTTAAGCTCAAATATATCCTTTTTAAAATGTTCGTATTGCTCATCTCTTATTTGATTCTGCTATTGGATTTCCTTGTGGTTTATTTTTCACTTTTTTGGAAATTTTCTTCATTACTCTTACCATCCACATTTTAAATTCCTTTTGTTTCTGTCATTTCTTTATAGGTGGAATCCTCTGCAGTAGCTACCTCAAGATCATTTGGGGTGGTGGTGTTGCTCTGTTCTGGTTTTGCATGTTACCAGAATTTTTCTGCACTTTTGTCCTCATGAGTGTTTTGTTTTTATCTGTTTCCTTCTCCTACTTTTTCCTTTCACTTTCTCCTGCTCTTTAAGTTACTATGCCTGTGACCTAAGGTGTTCAAGTGTCCTTTTGGTAAAGGACTAATAGGAAGAGACGAACGAAGGGCAAAAGTAATAAAAGATAAAAAAGAGAGAGAGAAATGAGAAGGGGAAATGTGGGAAGTAAAAGGGAAGATTGACAAAAGGAAGTGAGGAACAGAAAGAGAGACAGGAGTGATAGTGGTGTACAGTGGGGTACTTGACCTGCACTCATGAAACCTCTGGAGGGGCTGGGCTGGGTGTGCCCCTTGACACCTGCAGCTCTTTGTCAGCCTGAAAAGACCCAAGACCTCAGCTCCACCAAATAGACAAAAAAACCCAAAAACACTATAAATCAAACCAAACTGAACAAAAACCTAAGGGATTAAAATTGGGGGGATGAAAACAGGGGCGGGAAAAACTAGCAAAAAATGAAGCCCTTATTATCAAAGAAGACAACAATGAAAAATTATATTTACACAAGAAAAATGAAAACAGAAAAGAAAAAGAAAAATCTAGGGGGAAAAAGTTGAAATAAATTTAATATATATATTAAATATATATTTAATTATATATATATATATATATATCTTGCTGAATATTTTCTGGGCAACAGGTGATCTTCTGGGGTATGAGATGCTAATCACAACACTGATGCAGCTGTATAAGATGGAGACTAGAAGCCTCTGCTGACTTCTTCATCCTCAAACCCTGCAGAATTGTGAGCCTGAAGCTCTCCTCAGTCCACCCAACAGATACCCCTTGAGCTTTCCAAACTGTGACCCTTGGCTATGAAGTAACTTTCCCAGGAAAGTGTGTATCACTCAGATCTCTCCAGAAGTGTCTGCCCACTTATCAGGCACACCAGAACTGGACTTGCTCTAAGATCTTGAGGGCTGCTTGCAAGGCAGCTCTCCCACAATGGCTGCACCCAGCCTGCAGCTGAATAATGAAAGCTCAGCTCTGATCTGGCAGCTCAGTCTTGGCGTCTGGGTGCTGTTCAAAGTCACTTGCTCACTCTCCCAATCTCTCAAAAGGTAACTCAACCAAGTTCATATTTGGATATGACACCTAAAGTAGAGGCAACAAAGTCAAACAAACAAACAAACAAACAAAAAAAACACAAGAAGGCCTTCTCATTTTCCAAACTCACCACATTGCCACCACTGCTGCTGCTACCAGCACAGCCAATCAAGCCTCTGCATGAATGCAATCACTTGCCACTTCCTACTGCTTTCGTCCTCCTTGGGGGTCCTGAAGTCTCCCACTGCCTTGTTGTGCCCTCCAAGGGGTGATTCTGGGCAGAGCCCACAAGCCCAAGGTGCTTGGAGTTTTCTCTCTCCAATCTCACTATGCCAAGCTGCAAAGAAATTGTCTGTAGTCCGCCATCTTTCTCTGTCCCCCCTCTAATGATATTTTTTATGGAAGTAGAAAAAAATAACCCTACAATTTGTTTGCAACCAACCACAAATAACTTTTAATAGCAAAAGCAATCTTGAGTAAAACAAGCAAGCTGGCGACATCATATTACCTGACTTCAAAGTATGCTACAAAGGTATAGTAATCAGAACAGCACCATTCTGGCATAAAAACAGACACCTAGGTCAATGGAACAGAATAAAGAGCCCAAAAATAAATCCATGCATTTACAGAGAATATATTTTTGGAAAAGATATTAAGAGCACATAATTGAAATGGACAGTCTCCTCAATAAATGATGCTGACGAAAATAGATATCCACATACAGAAGAATCAAATAAGAGCATTATCTCACATCATATACAAAGTCAACTCAAAATACATTAAATATTTAAATATAAGAATTGAATGCTTAAAACTACTAGAATGAAAAATAAGGGAAAAGCTCTATGACATTGGTCTGGGCAATGATATATATATGTATATATATATATTTGGATATGACACCTAAAGTAGAGGCAACAAAGTCAAAAATAGACAAATGGGATTTCATTAAACAAAAAAGCTTATAGCACAGCTAAAGAAACAATCAGAAACAATCAGCAGAGTGAAAAGCAATGTATGGAATTGAAGAAAATATTTTTAAACTATATATTGGTTAAGAAGATCATATTCAAAATATATTAGTGTAAAGCACCAAGCTCAATAACAAGGAAAAAAAAAAAACTCTATTAGAAAATAGACAAGGAATCTGAAAAGATATACAAGAGGCAAACAGAGACATTAAAATATGCTCAAATCAGTAATTTTTAGGAAAATGCAATAACCACAATGAGATATCACCTTACATCTGTTTGAGTGGCTATTATTAAAAAGGAAAAAAAATAATGAGTGTTGGTAAGGATAAAAGGAAACTTTGTATGATGTTGGTAGGAATATACATTGATATAGTCATTATGGAAAACAGTATTGACGTTCCTCAAAGTGTTAGAGCTTCCAGGTGGTTCAGCAATTATATTACTAGTTATATACATAAATAATATTAAATCAGTATGTCAAAGATATTTCTACATTCCCACGTTCATTCCAGGACTGTTCACAGAACCAGATATGAAATCAACCTATGTGTCCATCGATAGATGAATGGATAAAGAAAACGTAGCATACATACACAATGGAATACTAGACAGCCTTATAAAAAAGAAAATCTTATCATGGGTCACAACATGGATGATACTTACGGACATCATGTTACGTGAAATAAGTCAGGCACTGAAAAAAATAAAAACACATGATCTACCTCATACATGGAATCTAAAAATGTTGAACTTGGGGAAGCAAAGAGGAGAATGATATTAATTAGGATGAGGGGGGGAGGTGAGGGAGCTGAGAGATTTGGGAGATGTTAGTATAAGGATACAAAATTTCACTTAGGAGGAGTAAGTTAAAGGAATTATTGTACAACATGATAACTATAGTTAATAACAGTGTATTGTATACTTAAAAATTATTAAAGGAGTAGATTGTAAGTGTGCACTCACCACAAATAAATGATTAAAAATGTAAAATAATACATATGTTAATTATCTTGATTACACAAAATATACAAATTTCAAAACATTATATCAAACACCATAAATATTAATAATTTTCCATTCATCAATTAACAAATAAGTTTTTTAAAAATTAGTACTCTCCAGGTGAGGACAGTAAAGTCTACTCACTTTTCAAATTTTAAGTATACAGTATAGTACTATTAACTATAGTCACCAAGTGCCAATCATTTCACAGTGTATACGGATATCAACTTATCACGTTGCATACCTTAAAAATATTCAATTTTTATTCAGCAATTATATCTCGATAAAGCTAGGAAAAAGTTAAATTGTTTTCTAGAATTGGAATAGCACAGCAACAGTGTGGATAATTAACACTATTGGATAATTACTCCCTTGTAAAATAGTGAACACATTTTAATCTACCTATATCATTAACTAATTTTAACAGATAACACTTACATGTGCTAAAGGCAGAATCTTTAACCAAGGGGCACATACATTGCCACTAGGTCATGTTTGATAGTGACCACAATAATAGCTAAACTTTACAGTATTTAGACATTTGCTTTATAGTTATAAAAGTATTTTTCAACTTCTTGCTTTCATAGATACATATATGTTTTACATATATTATTGACTAAAACAAATACTGAGGCTTTTAAAAAATCTCTCTAAGTGATTAAATATTTTAATTCATTCTGAGCTTTTTGTCTATAGAAACCTTCTGAAGCTTTGGCATCATTTTATTGGTACCTTTTCTCATAGAGGTGATAAGCAGCCTTTTAAAAATGATCTTTTAAAAGTGACTGTGCAGTGAAAGAAAAGTGCCATTTGCCCTTGCACATGAACACCCTCAGTCATTTTCCTCTTCTTCTGGCAAACATTGACCCAGATGCTGAGCTGTGAACCTCAGTTCCCACAGCAGCAGCTGGTGTCTTGGCAGCTGCTCTTCAAGTGGCTGCACCGCCTTTAACGTCTCCGATCTGCAGGTCTCAAACATCATTACGATGCGGATAGCTGCTTTGGGCTCTTGCGTCCTTCCGTGTAACTCGTCCTCTTGTCTGATATGCTGCCACATATTTTGTTAATTTTACTAATGTATTAATTAGGTGATTATCATTTTGTTCTTGTACACGTGAAGGTGCATCATGGAAAAGTAAAATCTATAATTGTATTCCATTTTAATTGATTGTGGGGTAATTTTATCATTTAAAATCTCCATATGAAAAAAGTGTTTTCCCACCACCAGTCCCCAAAACCAAAGGAATGTAATTATACATAGTAATAAAACTATGCGAAAATGCCTAATGATTGGATTGATTCTTTCCCAATGAAGGGAAGTCATTTTACTTAACCACAGGAAAAGTGGAGCTGCTATATTTATCTACTGGCATTTTTCCTCCTGTTTAACCATTTACTAAGGTATCAATGGATTCATAACACTTGTGACAAAAATGAGAATCAGATAAATCAATCAATACATTTTTTTACCCATAGAGCTCTAAATAATAGACTAAATGAATACAGTGGAAAAAAATACTAACGTAAATATCTTAAAATATAGCGTGTTTAAAACATTATATTGACGTGGTCTATAAAGGCATATTTCCAAATTCAAGAATGAGGACATTAAGCAAAAATAAATAATTGGTAAGAAATGTCTTCAGACTTATTACACAGGCAGGTAGGTCTGATACTTTCTTGCCCATATTAGAATTCTCTACCTAATGGACTTTTAGTCAGGAGCTAATTTTTTCATGTGAACTGAGCAATATAAATGCTTATAAATAGTCACAGCAGTGATGTATTATGAAAAAAGTGAACTAAAAAATACCTAACTTAAATGCCTGATAAGCATTTCTTAATGATTTCATCCTGATAACTCCATGTGAAAAACTGGACATGGCTTGGTCAAATGCAATTATATGCTACTTATTACGACAGAGTATTCCAAATGAAAAGTTCTAGAAAATTACCCAGCAAGTAACATTGCTTTTCTAGTCACAAGAATGTGAAAATACTGAGAACAAGAGATGTCAAACAGGTTTCATTTTGCTTCCCACTCTGAAAGACCATTGCTGATAAGAGTTTCGTACTGGGGAGAAATGTGAAGTAAAAGATCTTCAACAGATCATCATTTAATTTTTTATTTGCTATAAAAATTGGTAATGAATCATGCAGTTTCCTAATGCAGTTCTTACATGTAATTGTTATTTAACTGATAGCTACTATTTGTTGTGTACTTTACTTTCTAAATATTTTGCAAGAATTGCTAATCGATGAAATGACGACTTCTGTTAGAGGTGATTTTGTTAACTATTAAGATCCAAACCACCTTAGGGAACTAATTCAAAACAAATATGGTAATTTTATTCATTTCACCAGAGATCATTTTAGCAAAATTTATGTTACCAAAATCTAGGCAAAGATATTTACATCTAGGTCTACTGGTATGCTTTCTACCGAAATGGGAGAGAGAAGGAAAAAGAGGGGAAGAGATACTGAAAGTGGATGGTCTCTTTCATTTTCTTTTTCCTTTGACTATTTTCTTGTCATCAGACTAAAAATGGCTGTATCCTTCTTAAGTCAAGGATGGTTTTAAGAACAAGATCAAATCTTTAGAGATAGTAAGGAGAAAGATTTGTAGAATATGAGTAATTTACTATGTCTTCGAATCATTGAATTTTACTAATCCTGGAGCCATCATACTTTGAGATCTTTTAAAGTAAGAGTATAAATCTTAATGCTTAAAGTACTTTTCATTGCATTTTCCACTAACAGCAATGAAATATATGCTAATTTACCCACTTTACTGAAGAAATGAGGAAGCAATGGACCACAGGAAATAAGAAACTAAGTAAAATCCTTGCAGTTACTGAGAATCATATTTAGGATATAAACCTAAGGTGCCTCCATCTAAACCCTAGCTTCATTCTACTAGAGTATGGAAATTAGTTAATACATGGTCACAGTGGAAGTTATTTAGGTGCGTTGTAAAACTTCAATACCTCTCCATTATCTTTTATCCTCCTTTACATCACGTTTCACTATTGTCATCTTTTAGAAAGTGTAATTAAAAAAAAAAGAAATACATTAAAGTATATCTTTTCAGAAAATTTTAAAAGCAAGTGATAGAAATTGGTATTTTAAAAATTTATTTGGAATGACTCCTTTTTTTTTCTTTTTTTGAGACGGGATCTCACTCTCTCACCCTGGGTAAAGAGTGGTGGCATCATCATAGCTCACAGCAGCCTCAGCCAAACATCCTCTTGCCTCAGCCTCCTCAGTAGCTGGGACTACACGCACCTGCCATGATGCCCAGCTAGAGCTATGTTCGTGTTCTTGCTCAGGTTAGTCTTGAACTCCTGAGCTCAAACAATCCACCGACCTCAACCTCTCAGAGTATGTTTGAAATGACTCTTGAACAACATGACATGATGGTTGGGGGGTGTTGACACCCTACACAGTCAAAAATCCACTTATAACTTTTGACACCCCAAAATTATAACTAAATTATAGCCTACTGTTGACCAGAAGGCATACCAATAACATTAGCAATTGATTGAAACATGCTGTATTTTATACACTGTATGTATTTTATACTATATTCTCATAATAAAGTAATCTAGAGAAAAAGTGATATTAAGAAAATAAGGAAGAAGAATATATCTACTCTTCATTCAATGGAAGTGGATCTCATAAACTTGGCTATTTTTGTTGTCTTTACATTGAGTAAGCTAAGGGAGAGAAAGAAGAGGTCTTTCTGCCTCAGGGACAGCAGAGACAGAAGAGAAGGAAGAGGGTGAAGGAAAAGATAGGAGATGTAGGAACACTTATTGTGAGTTTTATTTTTAAAAATCTGTGTATAAGTAGACCTGGACAGGTCAAATCCATGTTTCTCAAAAATAAAATGTGAAAGTATAACATATTGAATCTGAATTAGAATCCTGACACAAAACAGCACAGTTTCCTTATGTAAACGTGTTGGTTTGCTGCAAAATACCCAGTGATTCAAACACCAATGTCTTTATTACATTAAAATTAATTAAATGTACTTCTTTTAGGTATATACATTTTTGGAAAGTGGTGTTTATTTGAAAAAAAAAAGGAAGACTAAAATAATAGAAACTCACATTGCTTTCAGAGATTCACAAATGTTTAATAGTTATAAATTTTTAAAACCTGCTCCAGGATAAAACAGTTATCTCTTCTTAGTATCTTTTCCATTATTCCTCTGCTCATCACTCTTAAAAATTCTTTATATATTGGGTGTTGCCTGTGGCTCAAAGGAATAGGGCACTGGCCCCATATGCCGGAGGTCATATATATTTTAAGTTAGAGGCTTTTGCAGAAAATCGATACAACTATGAGGGTTTTTTTTGCTGTGTTTTTATTTCTGCTTATTCATTTGGAAGTAATATGAAAGACAGAGTGACAAGATCATTTAAATAAATATTTTCACCGAGTTAACCATTCTCATATTTTTTTCTATTGCACTTTAAACAGTTGCCTTTAGTGCATTGCAACAACGTCCTCTTACAAATAAATGTTAGGAAATTTGGGAATTATGATTCAATTATTTAATAATACAGTCATGAGATACATAACAATGTTTCAGACAATGACAAGCTACAAATAAAATATGGTTTTACTGTACTGTTTAGATATCTTCAGATATACAAACACTGCTCAGATGCAATTATCTACAGTGTTCAGGACAGCCATATGCTGTATAGGTTTATACCCGACGAGCAACAGGCTGTCCCATACAGCCTAGGTATGTCGTGGTAGCTACATCATTTAGGTGTGTGTGAGTGCCCTCTATAATCACGCAAGGAAAAAAAATCACCCAAGGGTGCATTTCTCAGAATGTATCCCTATCTCAAATGTGTCCCTGTCAACAAGGGATGCATATATATTTACTGGATCAGTCTACTAATTTTCCCTTTGCTTTCAACATTTTATCCTTTGTTTTCCATTAAAATTTTTCCCCATGAGGTAAAAACTATTTATTCTACTTCCTTAATAGGAAAGATGGAAGCTTTTTGAAGAATAAATATTAGGGAAACTGAAGGATTTGGCTTACAAATATGAAAAATAGTCCTGAGTCTACAGGCTGGTGTTTTTGAACACTGCATTTCTCCCACTGGCTTTTCCTGGAGTTAATATAAATGAGATTTGTGCTCCACAGACTTGGGTCTCTCCTGCTATTACAACTTGAAAGCAACTCTATCCTGGAAGGAGGCAGAACTCATTTGTCTAATTGTCTCTGTGAGATAGCCAGGGATCATAGGTATTTGGGCAGCCTTCTTTTTATATGGATCTTCCTGCTTTGATAATGGCAAGGGCACCCTGGCCTCTTTAAGAAATAGAAAGATTAACAATTAGCACATTTTAAAGTCCATTAAAAATATAGTTCAAAGGACATTTTTATACCTCCTAAGAAATTTTTCATTCATTTTCCATGACTATATTTGGACATCTAATCACTAGAGCTTGTAAATGTTACCTTAACAAAACAAAGAAGCTTTGTAGATATGATTAAATGAAAAATTTGAGATTGGGAGTTTATTCTGGATTATCTTCCTACAGAAGGGAGGCAGAAAGAAATTTGACACAGACAGGAGAGGAGAAGTTAATGTGATCTCAGAGGCAGAGAGAAGAGTCACGTGTCCATCAAAGGTGGACAAAACGAGAATGGGATTCTCTCCTAGAGCCTCCCCAGGGAGGTGTTAACATCTTGATTACTGCCTAGTGATACCGGTATTGGGCTTCTGGCCTCCAGAACTATGAGGGAAGCAATTTCTGTGGTTTTAGGCTACCAATTTTGTGGCAATTTATCACAGACTCCATAGAAATTAATATAAGGATGTATCCACAATAAAGAAATATACTCTGAGTTCTTTTAGGTCATGTGTTGCAGTCCATATAACCTATGGCTAGGAGTGAGAGTTATAAGAAATACCTGTATAGCTCAATCATGGAACACCTTGGTGGAAAGGACATGGAGAGGGATTTAGCTCTCCTAACAAGCATGAGAGCTCGTGGGATGAGAGCAGTGGTGAATTGGCAGTCTCTACACCTGTGGTGTTGAGAGGCGTGAGATCAGCCTTATATTAGGCTGGAGGAGAAGGCAGTCGGGAGCATGCGCATTCTATCACGGACCCGCTTACTCTGACTCTGTCTCCTCTCCTGCCTGCAGAACGCCAGCGTGGAGTCTCTCTGCTGAAGATCACCCAGCTCTGCCAAAGACTAAGATCTATCTTTCTAAGAAGACTACTTTACTCTCTCTAAGACTATTACTCTCTTTCTCGCTCTCTCTCCAGCTAAAGTAGATAGCCCTCAGGCACCTAAGAGAAACCAAACCTGAGCAAGGTAACTTAGTGGTCTGCGTCTGGAACCCAGTTAAGCTGGGCCAGAGACCTGGCCAGTCCTGGGGCCTGGCAAGAGGTGTCAGAAGTGACCTGTGACAATCACATACTCTAAAAATAGGCCTTTACATCTATTTTTAGGAAAAGGCAGCTCTTTGTTTTATTCTTTAGATATTCTAAATTCAAAAACCATTGGAATTGCCTATATAGAGTGTAGATAGGTTCCTCACACCCATTTCATGTACTAAGTACTTCAAGTAATTCAAGTACCTTGCAGATTAATTTAGAAATTTGATCCCGAATAAGTGTCTTACCCTTCCTTTGCAATTTACGTAAATGTATTCCATTAGGGATTTGTAAGATTACTATTTTGTGATTTTTTTTTCCTGTCCACACAAAGCTCTCTTTTCCCTTCAAAAGCATTAAGTTTCTAACAGCAAGGTTGCAAATATGCATATTGGGGACCAGCCCTGAACTATATCGGAGTTCTTCCCCAGTGACTGGTGGAGACAAGAAGATGAGGGAAAAATGAAGATTGGAATACACAAGAAAAAAGTTTCAGAAAGCTGACTTGGGACCTTTCCACCTCCAAGCATGAGGACCAGCAAAAAGACCCTGGCTCTGGGCTAGCTCTGTTTTTATGACACCCAGCACTGTTTTAATTATCAGTCTAGCGGGGGAAGGCTAAACCCTTACCCATGGTCCTTGCTGGATTTGCATTTTCTAACCAAACTATTTCTTTAACTAGGTTAATTAGACTGATTTACCTCTTACTTTTATTACGCGAAGTTATTTGTGATCTTCACCCAAAGGGAGCATGGGACAGGGGGCACAGTTCAGGAGCAGACCCCAACCAGACCACACGCACAAATCTCAAAAATGGTGATTAAAGTAAGCCTGTGTGCAGCCTAACTGGTGCTGCCACTAATACCAAGACGACAGAAGACAGGAGATATTGTCCTTTTCTTCCTCAGAGAATTTTTCTCTCTTAACGAGGTTTAGATGCCCACCCTGTCTCCAGCGAGTTCAGCACCCCCTTGCTATTTTCCAAAACCCCCAAATGCACTCTCCACCCCCACCCCGAGATCACAGCAAGCTTTGTCTCTCAGGGCTGGGTGACCTTGGAGCCCCATGGCACTTGGGGAGTGGTAAAGCTCCCGCAAGAAATTCCACCTGAAAATGCCAGACTTCCGGCTGTCGCACTTTGCAACAGAGTTGGGGTTTCTCGGTATTGCGCCTGTAGTCGGAATATATACCTGCTCTTCTCTAATCACCTTCTGTCTCTGCTCCCTTTTGTTCATCATCTGCAATCATTTTCTTAATTAAACTCTTAACTTACTTATAATAAACAACTGAAAATCAGTTTTAAGCTTATTAAATCATCATTTCTGGCAATGTAAGCACATCAAGATACACTCTTCTCAAGTGCCCAAACGTCCACCTGCGTATGCACGTCATCCATACAGAAATAGGTTTCTACTGACCAGGACCTAATCATTTACAGCCTTTGTTTCAATTCTGATGGACAGTCAAGGTAAAAATCACTTTAGTTTAGGGGGTAGGAGCCTGTAAGTTTTCACAGAGATACCCCTGTTGTTGGTGAAAAGACAGTTTTATCTGTATGAAGAATAAAGTTCAGGCTGAGACTTATGGCTTGAATAGAGCATTCTCAGTTCTACTGAAGTATTTTAAAGGATTTTCCAGCATTTTTGTGTTTTCAGAATTATTTTAGTATTACATCAAAATATTTGATGAATTATATATTCTCTGGATGGCCATGGATGATTTTTGGCAAAATAACTACTTCAGACAGTTAAACCTTCAAAAGACAATCTGCTTTAAATGACTTGAACACAGGTTTGTCATTGCCCTATGATTTATATTTGCTGAATGATTATGAAGAAAAATCTCCATAAAATCAAAATGTCATGGAGTATCTTTGAAATATGGGACAGTACAACTACATTTCTACATAGACAAAACTTCAGAGAACAAATTACAAGGTTTCAACCTAAATTAAGTGAAAACAAAATTGAAGAAAAATTATAGGCTGCTGCCAGACAGCATGGGAAAACTATACACCCGGAAATTTCAAATGAGTATAAGTGACCATATGCAAATTTTATTCTAGTTATTTCATAATTTCAGATTTTCAAAAAATGATGAAAATTGCTATTGTTTTTGCTTTTGTTTTTGGCTATTATTTCTTGAGGAATAGTAGTCTACCAATATGTATTACCACGTATAAAATCAAAGCATATTTTCAGCTACTATAGTTAGCATGGTCAAGAACTCATTCAGTCACTAAGGCCTGAAAGTTCTACTGCAAAAATTTTTCATGCTACAACTTCTGCATTCTGTATGGGCTGATCAATTGCTTAGGAAAGAAACTTGTATATCCATCTATTGAAAGCTACAGAAATCTGCCAGGATTATATGCTCTAGAAGATTAAAGAACTTGGCTACAAATTCCAGAGGCTCTAATTCTGTTTGACACCAGAAAAACAAACTGTAAATTGTTTTATGTATTCTTTATTGGCTCATTCAGATGTCACGCAGAGAGAATACAATCTTGGAGTAAGGGAGAAATTTAAATTCTATCACATTAATACTAGATATCTTTACAGTATGAATTCATTGCTGGCATATAACAATTTATGAAATGGAGAGTTTCCAAATACACAATGACATTTTACTTCAACTATAATTTATGAGAGCTAATGCCATTTTTCCAAGTGCTGTGAGTTCAGCAGTCTATAAATTTAGATAACAACCATTATGCATTTTCTACTTTTCTATCAGCTATTTTATGAACCTGAGGGTCTCACTAAAAGGTTATATATTCATAACATAAATTATAAACAAGTGTTAACTTACTTCAAACCTAGCAAAGGTGGCTAGGCAAAATGTTTCTGAGCTGCCCTGGCTGAGAGTCCTACACATATGATTAAAAATACTTGTAGGTCTTCAAGTCTGGGAATGTATGCCATTTTATTTAAAAAGTTGTAAAAGAACATTCTTTTACTATTCTCTTTTACTGGAAGTACCTTTAATCTAAATTACTTTTAATGGTGTTTTCTGAAATATGAAAGGTAAAGCTCTTCCTAGTTTCCAGTAAAGCTCTGACCCTTTACAGAGTGACTCTCAAAATGCCTCAATTCTACAGTCTCATCAATAAATAAAATTGGATCGTTAGTTAATTAAAAGATGATGGATGTTAATATTTTTTGTTTGCCGAGCAATTTCACATATTTGGCCACATATGAAAAATCATTCGGGGATCAACAGGAATGAATCTCTTTAATGAACTCTATAGCTCCTCATCAAATAAGTTCAGTGCCAAAGGATAAAATCCCCTTACTGCATAATCTAAAGGTCCGTTGTGTTTAGTAGGAATCAGAGAAGGGATTTATGTCTTAATATCGATGCCTAGTCAAGAAATGCTGGGATCAAACAGGTATTAAACATCAAAAATCAAATAAAAGGCAGGATTTTCCAAAATGTTATGTATTTAAATGTGAGAGAAAAAATGACTTGTCAAGAAGGCTTGGTAGAAACATAAATTCGGTTAATTGGAAAACAGGTGACAAGGCTTTAGAAATCCTGAACCTAAATGTCCGTCCTCATAGAAAAGGAATTCATAAAAGTAACCCAGCAGTAATAATGAGAAAATATTCAAGCTAGAATGTATTTAATAGAAGGTATTACTGATTATTCACTTAAATAATGTATTTGCTACAAATGCCATTAGGTGTGTGAGGTGCTGGACCCAATTAGGACATAGAAACCAGAAAGTACATTAAGCAAGTTTAATATAAATAATTATTTCACTAAGACAGGAGAGTGCCTGTAAGATGTAAGGAAATTCTATATGGCATCCGAGTGATAATGGAGAGTACCAAAGGGAGGACAAGCTAGTAACAAGCAGGGTGCTCAGGCCTGCACTACTGCCACTGACACTGGGACGGCCCACAGCAACCCTCTGGAGTGCATGTGACCACTGAGGCACTGCAAAATAACCTGGGTGGTCTTGGGTCTTACCAATTGTAATTACCAATACACCAGGTGTTCTCTGAGTGCGAATAGGGCCGTGCTCCTCTGGGTATCCTTGTTCTCATTCCCTGACCTATTACACAGCAGCCAGACCCAATAGAAGAGGCCCGTCCCCCTGCAGTGTCCTGCAGCGCCCTCAACCAAGAAGAGTTAACATTAACATCCCTTTAGACCAGACATGTTTACAAGGATCCTGCTTATTATCAGAGAACATACAGTTAATGGCAAATTTGAAACTGAGCAAAGAAATTGGTAAGCAGGACAATTACATATAAACTTTGCCTTGGAGCTTAACTTAAAATGTGTAGAATTTGTGATCAATTTAAATAAAAATTAACATAACAGAGGACCATCAGGGGAGAAACTTTCCTAAGATAGACAGTAGTTAACTGCTGAAATATGTATCTGATTTTATATTTGACTATAAAAAATACAAGTCGACAAGAGGGATGTAGTGAAAATTATCAACCAATACCACTAATGAATATTGATGCAAAAATATTCAACGAGATCCTAGCAAACAGAATCCAGCAACACATCAAACAAATTATACACCACGACCAACTGGGTTTTACCCCAAGGTTTCAAGGCTGGTATAATATATGTAAATATAATTCATCATATAAACAAATTAAAAACAAAGACCATATGATTTTTTCAATTGATGCAGAAAAAGCTTTTGATAATATCCAGCATCCTTTCATCATCAGAACACTTAAGAAAATGGGTATAGAACGGATATTTCTTAAAATGATAGAGGCCATCTACAGCAAACCCACAGTCAATATCATATTGAATGGAGTTAAATTGAAATTATTTCCACTCAGATCAAGAACCAGGCAAGGTTGCCCATTGTCGCCACTGCTTTTTAAAATTGTAGTGGAAGTCTTAGCCATCACAATTAGACAAGAAAAGGCGATAAAGGTTATCCACATAGGGTCAGAAGAGATCAAACTTTCACTCTTCACTGATGATATGATTGTATATCTCAAAAACACCAGAAATTCTTCTACAAAACTCTGAGAAGTGATCAAAGAATACAACAGCATCTCAGGTTACAAAATCAACACTCATAAATCTGTAGCCTTTATATATACCAACAATAGTAACGCTGCAAAAACAGTCAAGGACTCTATTCCATTCTCAGTAGTGCCAAAGAAGATGAAATATTTGGGAGTTTACCTAACAAAGGATGTGAAAGATCTCTATAAAGAGAACTATGAAACTCTAAGAAAAGAAATACCTGAAGATGTTAATAAATGGAGAAACAGTCCATGCGCATGGCTTTGAAGAATCAACATTGTTAAAATGTCCATATTACCCAAAGCATTATACAATTGTAATGGAATCTCTATTAAAGCTCCACTGTCATACTTTAAAGATCTTGAAAAAATAATACTCTGTTTTATATGGAATCAGAAAAAACTCAAATAGCCAAGACATTACTCAGAAATAAAAACAAATCAGGAGGAATCATGTTACCAAACCTCAGATTATACTGTAAATCGATAGTGATCAAAACAGCATGGTTCTGGCACAAAAACAGAGAGGAAGATGTATAGAACAGAATAGAAAACCAAAAGATTAACCCAGCTACTTACCATTCTTTGATCTCTGACAAGTCAATTAAAAACATTCAGTGGAGAAGATTCACTATTTAACAAATGTGCTGGGTGAACTGACTGGCGAAGTGTAGAAGACTGAAACTGAACCCACACCTTTCATCATTAACTAAGATAGACTCTCACTGGATCAAAGATTTAAACATAAGAGATGAAACTATAAAAATACTAGAAGAAAGTGCAGGGAAAACACTTGAAGAAATCGGCCTGGGAGAATATTTTATGAAGAAGAACGCCAGGCAATTGAAGCAACACCAAAAAATATTACTGGGATCTGATCAAACCAAAAAGCTTCTGCACAGCCAAAAACACAGTAAGTAAAGGAAGGAGACAGCCCTCAGAATGGGAGAAGATATTTGCAGGTTATGTCTCCGACAAAGTTTTTATAACCAGAATCCAAAGAGAACTCAAACGTTTTAGCAAGAAAAGAACAAGCGACCCCATCTCAGGGTAGTCAAGGGACCTGAAGAAAAATTTCCATGAAGAAGTCAGGTGCAAGGCCTACAGACACATGAAAAAATGTTCATTATCCTTAATCATCTGAGAAGTGCAAATCAAAACCGCTTTGACATACCATCTAACCCCAGTAAGATTAGCCCACATCACAAAATCCCAAAACCAGAGATGTTGGCATGGATGTGGCGAACAAGAACACGTCTGCACTGCTTGTGGGAATGCAAACTAATACGCTCCTTTTGGAAAGAAGTTTAGAGATCACTTAGGGATATTTAAATAGACCATCAATTTGATTCTTCAATTCCTCTACTAGGTATACATTCAGAAGACCAAAAATCACTTCATAACAAAGATATTTGCACCAGAATGTTTATTGCAGCCCAATTCATAATTGCTAAGTCATGGAAGAAGCCCAAGCACCCATCGACCTATGAATGGATCAATAAATTGTGGTATATGTACACCATGGAATGTTATGCAGCCTTAAAAAAGATGGAGACTTTACCTCTTTCATGTTTACATGGATGGAGCTGGAACATATTATTCTTAGCAAAATATCTCAAGAATGGAAGAAAAGTATCCAATGTATTCAGCCCTACTATGAAACCAATTTATAGCTTTCATATGAAACTATAACCCAACTATAGCCCAAGAAGAAGGGGAAAGAGTAAAGGGAGGGGAGGGGAGGGGTAGGATGTGTGGAGAGAGGGAAATTGGTGAGACCATACCTATGGTGCATTTTACAAAGGTACATGTTAAATTTTCTAAGAGTAGAGTATAAATATCTTAACAAGATAACTAAGAAAATGCGGTGAAGCTTATGTTAACCAGTTTGATGAAAATATTTCAAATGGTATATAAAACCAGCACATTGTACCCCGTAATTGCATTAATGTACACAGCTATGATTTAATTTTAAAAAAAAAGAGTGATATAGCTCTTTAGATAACAGAGCCCCATTATGAGGAAGAAATAAAAGAATAATTTTTCCATTTTCTTTATTCCCTCATATTTGCAGTTTTCGAAAGTCTCATTAGAACTTCTGTAACCCTACCTCAATCTCATGACATGCTGTTTCAATGCCCTGAATTCACTGTGATGCTAAAGAATTTTCTTTTCTTTTCTTTTTTTTTTTTTTTTTTTTTTTTGAGACAGAGCCTCAAGCTGTCACCCAGGATAGAGCCGTGGCATCACAGCTCACAGCAACCTCTAATTCCTGGGCTCAAGCGAGTCTCTTGCCTCCGCCTCCCAAGTAGCTGGGACTTCAGGCACCCGCCACAGTGCCCGGCCATTTTTTGGTTGCTGCTGTCGTTGTTTGGCAGCCAGGGCTGAATTCGAACCTGCCAGCTCAGGTGTACGTGGCTGGCGCCTTAGCCCGTTGAGCCACAGGTGCCAAGCCGCTAATGAATTTTCAATTTTCGATTCCTGGAACATGTAGCTAAATGCCCACTTGGTAGAGAGTGTTTACAGACCAAACTTGTTCCCTCAAGGGAGACTTCAAAATGAGTGTGTGTGATCATAGTCCCTCCTAAAAGAACCCAGATTCTCAATAGATAGCTAAACTTAATGTACTCATTTATTTATATAATAGTGTTTTGGTGCACTTATGGTTAATCATGAAGTCCTGGATGTGGGAATTCAAGTGGAAAGACGCATATAGACTATAAATCATTAATTTAAATAGGCAAGATGAGTTATATCGTAAATTAGTCATAAAATACTTTTTTCAGACTAATTATTTTTGTTCTTTTCTGATGTCTTTTTATTAACAGTAGTTATTATTTTGCCTCAAAAATAGGAATGAATGGAAGAGTATTAGTAAAATATAATTCAGTATGTTTTGGCTTCACAGAATGACTTTTATCAGTGCAGTATAACAGTCCTGTGCTAGACAAACAGAATAAAAGCCTAGGGATTTTTATCAGATGAACAGTATAAGAAGAGCAAAGATATTATAAAGATCATATGCTTGACAACATTAAAGGCTGACAAAACTCTTGTGGAAGACAGATATCCTGAGGATAAGCAGGGGAAAGAACAAGGGGGTTTACTCAAGTCACATGAAGAACTGAGTCGAGTGATGCCCCTGGAAGTTGACCACCCAAAGGTCTGTAAAAAATTGGTCAATGTGTGGACATGGTCAATGCAAAGACTCTACTACAGGATGAGCACATGTAGTGCACGTCCAGTCCATGAAAATTAAACCAACTTAAGCAAGAGGTCAAGGTAGGCAGGTGGCCAACATGGAGGTTCTACAGTATTTCCCCAAATATCAAGGGGGTTAAAAGAGGTTTCACAAGAAACTTATTAATAATAATAACTACTGCATTTCCTGTAGTCATTCTGAGAAAGAAGATGTGTAATTATGAATTCAACAAATAGTTATCATATGCCTATTATATGGAAGCAGTGTTATCAAAATTGAGAATTTGTCAGTGAACAAGTCAGGCTATGTTCCCATTGGGCCAATATGTTGGTGATGAGAGGCAAAGAAGAAAGGAAGAAAAAAGGAAGGGAGGAAGAAAGGACAAATCAAAATAACTCAGTGTTTTATAAATTTGAGTGTTGGCACTGGAAGTGTTTAAAAAAAACAGGAAAAGGTCAGATATGAGATCTATATTAGAGGAGAACTATTAAGACTCACTAATGTAACCAAAAAAGGTATGGAGAAAAAAATAAATGAATACAGTAAAATTGTGGTTGGTTATCAGTTACAGATATGTATATATTCATTACTTACAAGAATCCTAATTGACGAGCTGGAATGTCCTGGAGAGTGATAAAAATTGGCATATACTTAAAGATGAAAGACACAGTATAAAATATAGGTCAAGGATGGATTGTGTAGCTTCTCTTACTCTGCATCGCTTGCTACCAAGAACCAAAGAGATGCAGGAACAGTAAGCTACTCTCGACCAGAAGACTATTTGGCTGTTTTTTTTAATCTCTTCTGCATGTTTCCTTGAAATCCAAGTGAACTAAGTTTTGAACATATTGTACCTGTAGATCTTTTCATCATTTCCAAATCTTGGACTAACCAGCATATGTAATAAAAATTGGAGAATTTGTTAGACCAGCAGTTCTCAACCTGTGGGTCATAACCTATATTAAAAGGTTGAGGCATTAGGAAGGTTGAGAACCATTGCATTAGACATTGATTCTGATACCTAACTTTGGGAATTAGTAATAGAAATCCTGAGCACTGGAATAAATTCACGGATTATTATAAGGATTTTATAGTCTTAAGTCTATAGATCATACTAAGAAATACTGAATAAGATAAAAAAAATGAGAATTGATTGTAGCCTGTGTCATTGTTAAAATCATTACTAGCATTTACTAGAATATTTTAATTCAGTGGTAAGTTTGAAACTTGACAAAGTTGATTAAAAAAACATTTGCATGATAAACATAAGGTGGAGACAGCAGCTTAACCTAGCTTCTAAAGTATCTTGCCACAAAGGAAAGAGAAATGGATGGTAGCTAGAGAGGAATGTGGAGCAAGATGGTATTACTGATAGGAGATATTACAGCATGTTTTCACGCATGTTGGGATGGTGCAACTGGGTGAGGGTTGGTCATAAGACTGGATTAAACAATGTTCTTGAATAGAGAAAATTGTATGAGATACACCACAATGATAGGAGTTGACTTAAACATGAGTAGAGAGAGTCCATTTAACAGGAAGGCAGAGTCTGAGTAGAGACACAAATAAGATGGAAAATTTTGTGACAGGAAGGTGATATTATCTCCTTGAAAGTGTTAGATATTTGTGAAGAGAAGAGAAGAGAAATGAAATAGTTGTCTGAGAGAGGGAGAGAAAAAATTCTCTACAGAAATATAGTAGGTTTGATATAACAGTGACTCGGTTTCTATTGCAGATATGAGGGCCAGGGTAGGCTTCTCTGAAAAGGGAGCATTTAACCAAAGCTCTAAACAAAAAAGAGTCAACTGTGCAACTATCAAGAGAAAGATCATTCTAGAAGAAATGATCGAAATGAAGAAATAAATAGCAAACAAAGATCTCATGGCAAGAATAACAATGTGTGTAAGTCTCTGAAATAAGGCCTCTTTGGGCATGGCTGAGAGGGGCAAGGTGCTATAAAATGTAGCATGAGCTCATTCCTGATAGTCTTTGTAACCTAAGGAATACTAGACTTATAACAAATATAGTTACTTGCCAAAAAGATATTACTGTTTGCTTTGTTTAACACACTACCTAAATACTGGGCAAAATGAAACAAGTGCCATGAGATTCCAGATGATTTGCTGGATCAGCAATAAACCTGTTGGGTGGGGGTTGGGGGGTCAAAACCCAATTTGTAACTCTCACCTTATTCGCAGTCTCTAGGCCATATCACAATAATGGAAAGATTCATTGAGAGCCTGATAAAAGACAGTTTATCAGAGTGCCTGATTCCCTGCATCCAGTTACCCACCTCTGCTCTCAGGTCCTTTGTCTCAACATAGTAGGGGGGTGGGTCATAGGGCCTCACCAGAGGGGTCTGCCTTTCAGAGTAATGTCACCTAATCCTAAAGAATCCACATAGGCTGCATCATGAGAGGGAAGAGCTGAGTGGGAAGTTATAAGTGAACATTTGGTGAAAGATAATCCAGACCAGAAAAAGACATAGCTGGAAGTTTCAATGGACTGATGGATCCCAAAACAAAACAAACAAACAAAAAACCACACAAACATGCTTTCAGATTTCTGTTACATAGAAGGATACAGTAGCAGACAGAATAACATAAATCACCTAAAACTTTGCTATTTCTTCTAAATCTTTCTTTCCTCTACACCACATTCTGGAGAAGCCAGGATTAGTGGCTATCTAATCAGGGAGGAGAGAAGGAATGGAAAAGAGACAAGATAAAGCATGTTTGGTTCGTCTGCTATAGTTTTAAAAATGTAATTCAAGACTGAACTGTCAAGAGAGAGACTTTAAATTTCATGACAGACGAAAGCCTTATTGTATTTCACTGGACTAGTCTTTTTAAATATAAAACAAGACCGCTCATCTATATATAAATGTGAGTTGAAAATCTATAGAATTAGCCCAAGTAAACAGCCAGAGACAGACAAGAAAATTCCAAAAGAGTGATTTTGAATGACAGTGGTGAGGCAGTATAGAGATGTTTCCTTCTTTACTCATTCTGGGTCCAACTCATTTAATAAGTGAGTCATATGTGTGTTTTGACAGGAGCTTTTGAAGCATTTCAGTCAGGAACAGATCACTTTACTGGCTCTGTAGGAAACAGACTTTAGGACGGAAAGCAAGGTGACAAGTTATGAGGCTATTACAATCATCTTGACAAAGGATGGTGGCAGCTTGTGCTGAAGGGGGTACTAGTGGAGATGGAGAGAATGGGACCGTCCTGTGATGTACTCTGAAAGTAGATTCAGTAGGACCAGATAATCTGGGAGTAAGGAGCAAAAAGGAATGGAGAGGAACTTTGTGAGAACTGACATTTCCAGAGATGGATCAATAGATGTTGGGCAAGGAGCAAGGTACAATTGAGGAAAGAAATCAGTAGTTCTGTTGTTTTTGTCATGTTAAATTTGAGATTACATGTAGGCTTCTATTTAGAGACATCACTTTTGGACCTGGTGGTAAGAGTCTAGAATTGTGGAGGGAAGGCAAGAACGGATATGCAGATTCCTGAGTCTTCAGCACAAAGTATTTAAAGACCTTACTTGAAAACAAGTCATCCAGAATAAATATAAAGAAAAGAACAGTGATGCCAAGATAGAGTCATGTGGCACTGCCCCATCTGGAGTTCAAACAGAAGAGAAGAAAATGAAAATGAGGAGGCACAATGATCAAAGAGGTAGAAGCAAAATTAATAAATGTATCTCAAAGTCATGAGAAGGAAAAGGTCCAAGAAGAGTGGAGTGGGCAAGAGTCAGATGCTGATGAACTTACTAAGGAAAAAGAAAATTAATTCTCAATTAATTTTGATAATTAATTCTCAGTAAATTGACTTAGCAAATATCCAAAATTCAGAGAATTGAGGAGACAATGGAAGATGATCAAATCGAACACAAGCTACAGGAACTTCATACAAAATTCCAGCAGCAAGTGAACAGAGCAAGACAGTACAGAAGCAGAAGAGAATGTATGGGAAAGAAGCATCGGAAAAATAAAATAAAGAACAAATGAACAAACAAAACCCCGCCCTCAAGAACATGTCTGAGCACTTAGGAGACCAATCAATGGAAGTAGATGATTCAGTAATTCAGGGTGGAGAATGAGACTAAAAGAGTGACATTGTTGAGAATTTAATAGGTAGTGAAATCTCAAAAAAAAAAAAATTTAAGGGTGTGCCCTTGATAGGAACACAGATACTTTTTATTCAACAGAGGACAAAAGGCAGACACTCAAGGCA